>CAKNXH010052070.1:0-10755 GCA_932178445.1 Andricus quercusramuli | reverse complement strand
TGGATTGAAAATTTATTTTTCTAACTGAAAATTGAACTACTCTATTTTTGGTCGGAAATTTATCTTTTTTAGTTGAAAATGTATGTATTTTGTTAAATATTTGTCTTTTTTGGTAAAAAAAAAATAATATTTTGGGTTGAAAATTCAATCATCTGGTTAAAAAGCATTTTTTTTTGGTTGAAGATACCTAATTTTAGTTATTCATTCACTTATGTGACTGAAATGTGAACTATTCCACTTTTTGTGCAAAATTCAACTTTCTTGATTTAAGCAAGTAGTCCGATTAGTTAAAACTTTATCCTTTTTCAATGAAAATTTATTTGTTTGATTGAAAATTTAACTATTTCGTTGAAAATTCTTTTTTTTCAATTTATTTTTCTAACTTAAAATTAAATGTATCCTATTTTTGGTTGAAAACTTATCTTTTTTTAGTTGAAAATTCATGTATTTTGTTGAAGTTTTTTTTAAATAAATTAATCTCTGGGTTAATAATTCAATTATTCGGTTAAAAATTAATTCTTTCGATTGAAGATACATAATATTCACTTTTTTTTGACAAATTTATCTTTTTTGATAGAAATTTAATCTTCTTGGTTGAAAATTCATCGTTTTGGTTACAAATTTAACTATTTCGTTCGAAATTCTTTTTTTTTTTTGAAAATTTATTTGTTCATTGAAAATTTAACTATTTTATTTTTGATCAGAAATTTATTTCTTTGGTCGAAAAATTGTACTATTTTGTTGAAAATTCGTTTTTTTGGGTTCAAAATTTATTTTTCTGAATGAAAATTCAAGTATTCTATTTTTGGTTGTAAAATTTATCTTTTTGAGTTGGAAATTGATGTATTTTTTTGAATATTTGTCTTTTTTAGTAAGAAAAAAAATAATCTTTTGGGTTGAAAATTCAACTATTTGGTTGAAAAAATATATATATTTTTTGAAGATTCATCATTTTAGTTAAAAATTACTTTTTTTGCTTGAAAATTAATTTTTCTACCTGCTAATTTAAGTATTCTATTTTTGGTTGGATATTTAACTTTCTTACTAGAAAATTCATGTATTTTGTTGAAAATTGGTCAATTTTGATAAAAAATTAATACTTTAAGTTGAAAATTCAATTATTCAGTTAAAAATTATTGAAAATTTACCTATTTCATTGAAAATTTATTTTTTACTTACAATTTACCTATTATATTTTTGGTTAAAAATTCGTTTCTTTAGTTAAAAATGTAACTATTTTGTTGAAAACTTATGTTTTGGTTGAAAATTTATTTTTTTAACTTAAAATGGATCTATACTATTTTTAGTAAAAATTGATCTTTTTTAGTTAAAAATTCATCTATTTTGTTCAAAATTGGTCTTTTTTGGTAAAAAATTCATCTTTTGGTTGAAAATTCAACTATTTGGTTAAAAATAATTCCTTTCGTTGACGATTCATAATTTTAATTGAAAAAGCATTTCTCTGGTTCCAAATTCAACTAGTTTGTTGATAATTAGCTTCTTTAGTCAAAAATGAAATTTTTTAGCTAAAAATATAACTACTATTCCATCTTTTTATTCAATCTTTTTTTTTAAATTCGTATTTTTGAACTAAAAATTCAATTTGTTCTTAAAAATTCCTAATTTCGGGTTCAAAATTCAACTTTTTTGCAGGAAATGAGGTTTTCTGGTTGAAAATTCATCCATTTGATTGAAAATTTAACTATTTCGTTGAAAATGTATTTTTTTTGGTTGAAAATTAATTTTTTTACCGACAATTTAACTATTCTACTCACGGTTAAAAATTAATTTCTTTGATGGAAAATTTAAATATTTTGTTACAAATTCCTTTTTTTTTAAATTTAATTGTTTCAATTGAAAATGAATGTATTTTGTTGAAAAATGGCCTTTTTTGGTAAAAAATTCATCACTTGGGTTGAAAATTCAACTATTTGGTTAAAAGTAAATTTTTATGGTTGAAGATTCATCATTTTAGTTGAAAATTCATTTCTTTGGTTGAAAACTTGGTTGGTCTTGGGTTGAGAATTCATTTTTTTGTTGAAAATTCA
The DNA here is from genome assembly GCA_932178445.1 of Andricus quercusramuli. Lineage (NCBI taxonomy): Eukaryota > Metazoa > Arthropoda > Insecta > Hymenoptera > Cynipidae > Andricus > Andricus quercusramuli. The sequence continues at coordinate 8,707 of CAKNXH010052070.1, read as the reverse complement.
TATTTCCGGGTTTAAAACTCAACTCTTTTGCACGAAATTCATCTTTTGCGCTTGAAAATTCAACATTTTTGAGGAAATTTTCTTTTTTCATTGACTGAAAAATCTGTTTTGGTTTAAAAATTAGTCTTTTTTGTTTACGGATTCAATTAATACTTTGAAAAATCGTATTTATCAAAATAGTTTTAATAGTAATACTTAATATTTGTTATTAAGTATTACACTTTTCATTGAGAATTCATTTTTTCGAATCGAAGATTCATCACTTTCGTTGAAAATTTAACTATTTTGTTGAAATCTCCTTTCATCTTCGTAGAAAATTAATTTTTTTTCGTTGAAAATTTAATCTTCCACTTTTGATTCAATTGGTTAACGCTCCACTCATGTATAGTAGTGTTTCAGGTTCAAATCCCGGCAAAAGCAGATTTTTTCTCGTTTCTCAATAATAAAAAATAAAACAGAAATCAAAAAATTATAAAATATATTTCACTTACGATATAAACTGGATCCCTCATCACAATCATGATAACTGGCATCGAATCATCAACAAGAGCCAACGGTCCGTGCTTTAGTTCGCCAGCCATTATTCCCTCGCTGTGCATGTACGTCAATTCTTTAACTTTCTGCAAAAAAAAAATAAATGAAAAATTAGAAAACAAATTAGAATATAATTTTTTTTTAATTCTGCATTGGATTTTTTTGAAAAATTACCAGAGCTCCTTCCATGCACGTTGCAAAATTATATCCTCTACCCATGATAAGAAGCGATTTATGTTGGAAGAGAGATGTCGCTAGTTCCTTCACTTTGTCATTCAGTTTTAAAACTTCACGAATTTGATTGTCCAGGTTTTTCAGAGCTTCAATAATCTGAAAAAATATATATAAAGAGTTAAAAATATCTTCTATGGACGAACTGTTTTGGAAATAAATTATATAAATAAATATATATAAATTTTACTAATTATTTCATTAATTATATAAATATATCAATTATATTTCACAATTTTGAGCTTCTATTTCAAAATATATTTTAAATTATAATAAAAAATAAATAAATATGCAAATAAAAAATAATATATTATATTATTTTCAAATATTTGTTAAATATTGAATCAATATATTCACATTTGTAAGATTTTAAGCTTCCATTTGAAAAAGTATTTTTATAATCTCAATCATAATTTATTATTGAAAAGTCAAAAAAAAATCTTTCTGATAAATTTAAACTACAAATTGCCATTGGGACAAATGAAAAATCCCGAAAAATAAAATTCCTGACGATGTAAAATACACGGAAAAGAAAATGTTCGAAATATAAAACTTCCTAGAAAATTCCTGAATTTAAACAATTAAACATTTCTTTATAATAAATATTATTATTTATGAACAATACAATAACAAAATATTCAAACAATAATTTTTAAAAATTAAATATAAAAAAATTCTTCGTTCAAAATATTCTATTATTGTATTTTTCATAAGTAAATTAGATTTATTAAAATAAAATTTTTTAATTGTACAAATTCGAGAATTTTAGTGTCGGATATTTTATAATTCGGTTATTTTCTGAGGGATTTTTTTTAAATTTATTATAAATTATCGGGAATTGTATTATTCGAGAATTTTCAATTTCGGTTATATTATAAAGTGTTCGGGAAATGTCCAATGCGGAATTTTCATACTTCGGTAATTCTATCAATTCGGCAATTTTCTATTTCAAATAATTTATTTATTTTTAATTTATCATTTATTTAATTTATTTAATAATTTATTATTTATTATTTATAATTTATTATTTTTAATAATTAAATTAATTAATTTTTATTTTTTAATTAATTTATTTTTATTTATAATTATTTTTAAATATTTTTTAAATGACGAATCAATATATTCACGTTCGCGCAATTTTTAAGTTTTTATTAAAAAAATTATTTTCATATGGAAAATAGGGACGACTGAAAAATCACGAAAAATAGAATTCCAGAAATTATAAAATTCCCAAACAATCAAATTACCTGAATTTTGTTTTTAATGCTCAATGTATTTTTTTTAATTATTGTAATTTCAAATTCAAACAGTAATTTAAAAAACATTAAACTAAAAAAAAAATCTAGGATCCTTCAATTACTGTATTTTATTTAATAAAAAACAATTGCTAAAATTCGGGAATTTCCTAATTTTCTCTCGAGAATTTTATTAATCGGGGAATTTTCAAATTCGATAATATTATAAACTATTCGGGAATTTTATTATTCTGTATTCGGGATTTTTCAATCATCCTATTTATTAAAAATACAATAATAAAATATATTGATCAAAGAAAATTTTTGTTATGTTTAATTTTTTCAAATATTGTTTGAATATTTTATTATTGTATTGTTAATAAGTAAAGAATGTTTATTACAAAATGATTTTTGATTTGTTTAAATTCGGGAATTTTTAAGGGTCAGATATCTTATAATTTGGAAATTTCGATAATATTAAAAAAATATTTAAAAATTATATTAAAAAAAATCGATAATATTATTAACTGTTCAGGAACTTTATTTTACGGAATTATTTTATTTCAGCAATTTTATCATTTCGGGAATTTAAATTTCGAAAACATTCTTTTTCGGGATTTTTCAATCATTCCATTTATTAAAAATAAAATCATAAAATATTTGATCGAAGAAAACTTTTTAAAATGTTTTTTTTTATTATTGTTTAAATATTTTATTATTGTATTGTTAATAAATAAAGAATGTTTATCAAAAGCATAATTTTTTAATTGTTTAAATTCGGGAATTTTTAAATTCGGATATTTTATAATTCGGGAATTTTAATATTCGATAATATTAGGAACTGTTCAGAAACTTTATTATTCGGGATTCTTATATTTCGGCAATTTTATATTTCGAAAATATGTCAGTATCGAGAATTTTATTTTTCGGAATTTTTCAGTCGTCCGGTAAAATAGTTAGTTAAAAAAAAATATTATTATAAAAATATGAGTGGTCTAGATAACTGTGAAAACCTCTAAAATATTTTGAAAATTTGTGAAATCTTTGAAATATTTTGGAATTTTTATTATTTTCAAATATTCATAAATTGTTGAATCAATATATTCACGTTTGCAAAATTTTACATTTTCTTTTAAAAATGTATTTTCATAGGTAAAATAGTTAGTTTTTAAAATATACAGTTTTTCTTTTTTTAGATGAAAATAGAAATGGTATAAATAACTGAAATCTTCAAAATCACTGGATATCTTTTAAAATTTCTTGAAAGCTTTCAAATCTTTTGAAATTTTTGTGTATTCTTTGAAATTTTTTGGCAATATTATAAGTTTTCAATATTTTAAAAATGTCGATTCTATATATTCACGTTTTCAAAACTGTAACTTTCTATGTAAAATCATATTTGTATAACTTCAATCATAATTTATTATTGACAAGTAAAAAATAAAAATTAAATCAAAATAAATTAAATTGTAAATTAAAACTACAAGATTCCATTATAATAAGTAAAATAAATAATTCAGAAAAAAATCATTATTTTTAGAAGTTCAAGTTCTATTATAGTTTTCTTTTATAAAAATAAAAATGGTCTAAATAACTCTGAAATCTTTTTAATCTCTGGAAATCTTTTGGAACTTTTATAATATATTACCAATTTTATTATTTTTAAATATTTAAAAAATGCGGAATTTTATTTAAATTTTAAATATTTCCTTTCGCACAATTTTTAAGTTGCGATTAAAAACTGTATTTTAATAGCTTCAATCATAATTTAATATTGACAAGAATAATTTATTATCGGATTTATTAAACTATAAATAAATTAAAAAACAAATCATAGTTTCAATAATTTCAAGTTATAATTCAGTTTTTCTGTTTCACTATGCATAAATTTAAATATTTTAAATAACTGTGAAATCTCTTGAAATCTTTTGAGCTAAAAATCATGTTCAACCCAAATCTTGATGAAATGTGTTGAGGATATTAAATAATTAAATTATTTTTAACGCGTCTTGCTGAAAATATTAAAAACCGAAAAGCTGTCCTTTGATTAAGAAAGTATAGCGAAGAGACGAAAGCAAAATTAAAAAACATTGGCATAATTATAAAAAAAAATTAATCTAAGAACAGCATTGTTTCCAGGTTTGTAAAAATTGTATTAAAATAGTTTTTTCTTAAATATGTGTATTTATGGCAATTTATTTAATTAATTATTTATTTATTTATTTATTTCTGAAGGCCCCTATTTTTCAATTTTGACTCTCCTATTTACCCTAAAATATTTTTTAGGATCATTGTGAAGACTGATAATTTAATGAATAAAATAAGATTGAATTACCTCCTCCCGCCTCGTCTTCAATGAAATTCTATCTTCACTCATCACAAGAGCAAACATCACAAGAGAAATAAATTGGGAAGTGTATGCCTTTGTACTCGCAACCCCAATTTCAGGACCAGCATTAATGTGAACTCCACAATGTGATTCTCGACAAATGCTGCTGCCCACCGTATTTGTGATACCAACAATCAAAGCTCCTCTTGATTTACAATAGCGCAGAGCCATCAATGTATCAGCAGTTTCACCTGGAATCAAAAATATCACATACATTTATTTACCTTTTTCTCGCATTTTTCTGAAAATTTGGTCAGGGGAGTGGAAAACTGCAGAAAACCAAAACTTCCGACAGCTTCCCCGATTCGTAAACATTTTTCACCTACATTTATTTACCTTTTTCTCGCATTTTTCTAAACATTTGGTCAAGAGAGTGGAAAACTGCAGAAAACCAAAACTTCCGAGCGCTTCCCCGATTCGTAAACATTTTTCACGGTCATGGAAATGAAAAATTCAAACTCGTAGCTGACAATTTCTTAATTGGAAATAATCAAAACTGAACTATAAATTAAAAGACTCAAAAAGAAACTATTTAGAATGTTAAACTTTAAAATGGAAGCTTTAACACTTTTCAATGGAACCATTTTTAATTAAATACCGTTTAAAATATTTTAATCTTCTAAATCGAAAAGTTTAAAGATTTTTGGTTAAAAATTATAAATCCTCCCTATCGTTTTCCATCCTCTAATTTGAAAAATGAATTAATAAAATTAAATGATTAACTTTTTTTGAAGAACACTTTTTAAATTAGAAGTTAAATTATTTTTATTTCAAGTTGCATTTTGAACACCCTACAAGATTTTTTACATTTTTTTTACAAATTTTTACAAACAACTTTTTACATTTTTCTGGAAAATCGAAAATTCAAATTTGGATTGCACAAAAAATGATGAAAAATCAAAAATTCCAATTTGCGGTCAAACTATGCAAGATACGACAAAAGTTGAATCAAAAAAATTGTGCACCCAACAAAAATCTACAAATTTGTTATTATTCACTTTTTGAGAGGATGCGTAGTTTTTGTTTTATTCGTAAAAAAAGAAATATTAAAAATGACAAAAAAAATGAAAAATTTGGAACGAGCGATACAAGTAACGAAAAAAACGATACAAAAATTGTTCACCCAAAAAAGAGCTATAAATTTATTAATTATCATTTTTTGATAGGATGCATAGTTTTTATTTTAATCATGAAAAATTACATTAAAAATGAAAATTTTTTTTTGCCTCGATACGTCATGAGAATGTGCTCATTAAAGCCGAAGGAGCTTTAACGAAAGAGAATTCAGAATCGCCAAATTACAGTTGTCGATGCTTTGACCTTTAATTTTAAAAAGTTATTTTTTATTTATTTCTATTTATTTTATTTTAATTTTATTTTATTCTAAATTATTTTATTTTATTATTTTATATTTATTTATTTTTAGATATTATTTATTTTTATTTTAAAAGACACAAATATGGGGGAAAACCAACAGTCGCGCGGTGGACAGATTTTTTTATTTATTTTGATTTATTTATATAAAAAAATAGTTCATTAATAAAATTCAATTAAAAAATCCAACTATTCTTAATTGAAAAGTCTACTATTATATTATTTGTTCAGAATTCATCTCGTTTGGTTAAAAATTCTCTTTCTTTTTTGAAAATTAATTTTGTTGTTGTTGAAGATTCATCATTTTGGTTCAAAATTCATCCTTTTCATTAAAAATGTAACTATTCTTTTGAAAATCTATTCCTCTTTCTTGAAAATGAATTTTTTGACCAAAAATGTAACTATTCCATTTTTGGTTTAAATTTACCATTTTTGTTACAAAATCGATGTTCTTGGTTGGAAATTCATTTTTTTCGGTTGAGTATTCATACTTTTTTTCAATTAAAACGCAACTCTTTGATTATAAAATTGAATATTCAATTTAAAAAAATAATCTTCTTACTTAAAAAATCATCATGCTTAATTATTTTGTTAAAAATTCGTGTTGAAAATTTAACTATTTTGTTAAAAATTCTTTCCTTTTGGTTGAGAGCGAATTTTTTTAACCAAAAATGTAACTATTCCATTGTTGCTTCAAAATTAATATTTTTAATCGAAAATTAATCTTTTCTAGTTAAAAATTCAAATATTTGGCAAAAAAATTAATATATTTTGTGGAAAATTCTTCCTTTTTGTTTAAAAATGCAACTGTTTGGTTGAAAATAAATCTGTTTTGGTTGAGGATTCAACAATTCAACAATGATGTTGAAAATTCTTTTTTTTTTTGTAAAAAAATCGACCACTGAGTTCAAAATTAAACCACTTTTCAAAAAATTCTTTTTTTTTGGTTGTAGATGGATTATTTCAGTTGATTATTAATATTTTTGGGTTAACAATTGAATTATTTTGTGGAAATTTGGTCTTTTTGACTTGAAAAATTCAACAATTTGTTAGAAAATTAAACTATTTAATTGAAAATTAAATTTTCTGTTGATGTTTTATAGATGATTCGTAAAAAAATAATAATAATTTTAAAAATCAGAAATTTTGTTAAAAATTCATCCTTTGTGGTCGATAATTCAACTACATTGTTATAAATTAATTCTTATCACGGTTCACCTCTGGTTGAAAATTTGTGTTTTTTTTTTATTAAAAATTAATTTTTTTACTTATTATTTTACTTTATTTTTTTTTTAAATATTAACTTTTTGTTAGAAAATTAATCTGGTTTATTGAAAATTCATCTTTTTAAATTAAAAGTTCAAAAATTTGGTAGAAATATCAACTATTGTGTTAAAATTTAACTTTTTTGTTGAAAATTCATAGTTTTGGTGAATATTTCAACTCAACTGTTTGAAAATTTATTGTATTTTTTGCTGAAAAGTAATGTTTAAAACTGAAAATATAAAGATTTCATTCTTGGTTAAACAAAAATCTTCTTTACATGAAAATTCAACTATTTGGTTGAAATTTTTTTATTTTTTGTGAAAAATTCATCTGTTTCAGGCTTTAACTTTTTGATTAAATTTCTTTTTTTTTAAATTCATCTTTTTAGGTTACAATTTCATCTCTTTTGGTATATATACTTTTTTTTTTTGAAAATTCAAGTATTTTGTTGAAAATTTAATAACTTTCGACATGAAATCTGAGAAATTTAAAGTGTCACATATTGAATTCAATATGGTATTTACATTAATTTTATTCAAAAGAAATTATTGTCCTGTTATTACAAAAATTTGCAAAAATGACAAAAGGCCACCCATCCGAGCCTCAACCGCGCCCGTCCATGCTTAACGTTCAAGATCTCGAAAAAAAATCTATATAATTATAATTACCTTTCATGGAAAATTATTAAAAATTAAAATTTTGATAAATTACCTGACTGTGAAATGAAGAAGCAAACGTCATCCCGGAAAACGGGAGTATTTCTATCCAGGAAATCAGAAGCGAGTTCCACCATCACTGGCAATTCGGTTAACTCTTCCAAAAGTTGTCTGGTTGCAACTGCTGAGTGGTAACTTGTTCCGCAGCCAATCAGCATGAGACGCCTGCATCTTTTGATTTCAGGAATGTAGTCCTGAAAAATAAATAATAAATTCAATTTAATATTACGGGAAATCAATTTTCATTTTTTGCAGGCAAAAATGCTCTAAAATATAAATTTTTTACAAAAAAAGGAGAATAAATTATTTTAAATCAAGTTGATGTGAGTACTGTATTAAATTCAATTTATAATGCTTTAAATTTCTAACATTTCAATAAATAATGCATTTTTAACAAAATAGTTACATTTTCAACTGAAAGAGACAAATTTTCCACAAAAAAATGAAATAGTAAAATTTTTTAGTTAAAAAATTAATTTTCAACCGAAACAAAAGACGAATTTTTGACGAAATAGTTCAATTTTTAACGAAAAAGATGAATTTTCAACGAAAAAGGTATAAGTTGATACTTCGACTATAAAAAGGTTTCAATTTCAAATAAAAAATAGTTGAATTTAACGAAAAATACTAATTTCTAAAATAATTGAAACCTCAACCAAAACGGATTAATTTTCCAACAAATTTTTACACTTTGACCCAAAAAGATGAAATTTCTACCAAAAGACATCAATTTTCAAATCGAAAAGGCAAATTTTCAACAAGAACGTTGAATTTTTAAGCCAAACTGACCAATTTTCTATACAAAAAGTTGAATTTTCAACCTGAAAATATGAATCTTCCACGTAAGAAGTTAATTTTTAACAAAAAAGTTGAATTTCCACTAAAAAGGATGACTTTTTAATAAAATCGTTGAATTTTCAAAAAAAAAGGATTGGGTTTTCATCTAAATAATAAAATTCTGA
>CAKNXH010052068.1:0-15445 GCA_932178445.1 Andricus quercusramuli | reverse complement strand
TACAAATAATAGACTGGTGACTTGTATGGAATCTAGTCCGTAAATGCCCGTAAATAAATATATATATATTATTATTATATTATATGCGTAGGGATGTGGCGACCCCATCGCCCGAGAGCTCCGGCTCTTGCAGTCAGCCGCGTTGCTTTGGGCTAACTCCCCAATGCAACGAATTATGCGGTTACGACACAAGTATCGCGCAGTGCCACCCACAATAGGCCTCTCTCGGATGGAGGCCATGGTTCAGTTGGGAGTGGCAATAGGAACGAACCGAGGCGACGACCAGGCAACGACCCCGGACAAACGCGAGAACATCGATTTAAATGGTCGGAGCAACTAAGGAGGGACCTTCTTACCTGTTGGCAAAGAAGCTCACCGGCGCGGAGAGGATTCATGAAGAGGTTACATGACCGTTGGGGCAATATGCACCCGGAATATGATCATAAAACGCCTCAGTATTTAAGAGATCAGGTATCCTTCTTGCGAAAAAACGGATATGAAGCTCTTTATCAACAGGAAGAGGAGCAACATCCTCCAGCGAACATTCCACCCGTTCCAGCAAGACCACCTTTGCAGATAGCCGGTCATGCCAGCATGAGAAGTAGGAGATCTATCCACCAAAAAGTCTTCCTCAGGATGGACAAATTAGCTGAAGCTAATACTGCTCTCCGCGATTTGCTCCCTGAAGATGTTAACCTCTGGAATCTGAACTGTGCAGTTTACGAGAAGGCGGTTTCCCTGCTTAGCGACGATAGAAGTAACGATACTTCGGTACGTCTGAGTAAGACACGCGAGCGTATTGCACAGCTTCAGTTCAAAATTGAAACGGCGAGACGGCATGCATCAAATGTTCAGTGTGTGATTAACTACATAACATCAAATAAAAAGTTCACTCCAAAAGTTAGGGCACTTGCTCGAAACTTGAGGAAAGCAAATCACACGCTGAACAAGTGTAAACTGTCGACCATCAAGCAGCACTGGACGCAAAAAATAAGATGTCTTTCAACAGCGAAACAGCGCCTTGAACGGCGAGTCAAGTGGATTCAAGAAAATTCCACCTTTTCTATTAATCCTTCCCGTCTGTTCAATAAAGCGTCGTGTGTAGCTAAAAATCCGCCTAGTCGAGAAAAGATTCAAGTCTTCTCGGAGCAAGTATATGGAGATACTTATCAGCTAAATGAAGACGCTTCTGATATATCACTCTTTCGTAACTTTTGCCAAAGGCAAAGGTTACAAGGTCCAGAAGAAGAGTGTCCACTAATTACTGCTGAAGAAGTGAAGAAAGTTATCGCTAGAACTAAGAACTTTTCAGCGCCAGGGCCAGATAAAATCAACAACTTTTGGTGGAAGAAGTTTACTTCTACGCACCAACATCTAGCTCGTATATTTACTACTTTCTTAAACGGAGAACAACCCGTCCCGCAGTGGCTAGTGGAAGGACGCACGGTATTGATCCCTAAGACCGGAGATTTGTCAAGTCCAAAGAACTACAGGCCCATAGCTTGTTTAAACACCAGCTACAAGCTATTTACTGGCATCCTCAAAAAGAGGATATTAACATCTATCGAGCCGGTATGGAGTGTAATAGTCGAACAACGTGGATGCAAGAGAGGGCTGGCAGGTTGCAGGGAGAACCTGTTAATAGACAGGTGTATTACTCAGGACTCGATCAGGTATCGACGCAATCTGTCCATGGCTTGGATTGATTACCGTAAGGCATTCGATAACACGAACCATGAGTTACTTATTAAGCTCCTTGAGTGCATGGAGGTGCATCCAAAAATAGTGAGATGCATAAAAGAGCTTATGCTCTTGTGGAGGACAAGATTTGTCATAACATCTGACAAAAGACAAGTGACTACAAGCTTTGTCACATATAAGAGGGGGGTCTTTCAAGGAGACTCTCTAAGTCCAATATTTTTATACATCTCCATCTTGCCTCTATCTGTTGTGCTCCGAGGCAAAAGCTCTGGATACCTATGTGGCCCGCCGAACAGAAGAGAATATAAGGTCAACCACCTTTTATACATGGACTGCCTTAAACTCTTTGCTTCCTCAAAAAAGGACCTTAACATCCTTGTAGATGCGGTAAATAGGTATTCTAAAGCGATTGGCATGAGCTTCGGACTGGACAAGTGTGCCTGCGTCCACCTACACCAAGGAAGACTAGAAACTACATCATCCCGTGACGATCAGGATGTTCAACTCATAGGCGGAAATACCATTCAACATCTTGGTATTGGACAAACATATACATATCTTGGAATACCGCAAGCGGAAACCCAAAATGTGCATGATTTAAAAACGGCCCTTGGAAAAAGGTATCGCCAAATGCTCAGAAAAATTTGGGCTTCCGAATTATCTGGAAAGAATAAAATCCAGGCGACCAATATGCTGGCCGTTCCTGTACTGCTCTATACGTTTGGTGCAGTAAAATGGAACGTCGATGAGTTGAAGCAACTTGATCGAAGCACACGCAAGATGATGACAATACATCGAAGTCTTCATCCTAGATCTTCCGTACCTCGGATATATCTCCCTCGCGATAAAGGGGGTAGAGGCTTGCTAAGCTTGGAGTGTCTTCATCGAAGAACGGTTCTGGCTACAGCCTGCTCAGTTCTAAAAAGCACGGATTCCCTGATGCGACTTGTACATCAACATGAAGTCGCCAATGCTGCTGTGTTTTTATACCATGCCGCAGATAGGGCCGGGCCGCAGAGGAGCTTGACCTCCCATTTAATTCCAGCGACACTACACAAGGGCTAGCATCACTAACACCTCTGGTGCTCAAAAGTCGTATACAGGAAGCAGAACATACGCTCCTGCTAAGAGAACATGCTGACAAACCCCTTCATGGTAAGTTCTACGGCATCATACGTAGAGAAGAGCTCTCAATGGGTCTGTGCAACATGTTTCTCAAGTCTGCTGGATTGAGATCGGAGACCGAGGGATTTCTTTTTGCCTGTCAAGACGGCGTCATAGACACCTTAGTTTACCGCGAGCGCATAATGAATGTACCTGTACGCGATACCAACTGCCGAGCGTGCAAGCAAGAGCCCGAAACACTTGGACATGTTCTCAGTGGATGCTCTAAATATGCATGCTACGCGTACATAGAGAGACACAATGCAGCTCTAAAAGTTTTATATTACCATCTTAGGCATTTCTATGGTGTTGATCTATTGCCCGTCTTGCCATACGCCCAGGGGGAGCTCGAGTCAGTTGTGGAAAATGATCAATGTAAGATCTACTGGAATTTCTCATTCTCCACCACTCAACGTATCAGTGCTACGAAGCCTGATATTGTCCTCCAAGATCTGAAAAAAAAGATCATTTACGTGATTGAATTCTCGGCACCAGCCGATGTTAATATCACGGCAAAGGAGGAAGAAAAACGGGCGAAATATCAAGCACTTCTGTTCGAGCTGAGTAGACTGTACCAAGGCTACAAAGTCCATCTTATAATTCTCATACTCGGCTGTCTTGGAGGTATGAAAGCTTCATTTATCAGCCAACTCAACAAGATTCCGTCTTGCCAGCGTCAGGCTCATTTAATCGCGAACCGGATGCAAAAGGCTGTTCTTCTGGGACCACTCCATCTGGTCCGTCAACACTGTTCCTCTTAATATTCTACAAAGATTGGTAGCTCTAAAAAAGTATCCAGAGGTGAAACCTTCATCTCCAACTGTCTGGTCTGCCGCGTAAGTTCATCCGCGGCTAGAGACCTGACTCCAAGGAACAGTGTTGCCCGATGTTCTCACGCGTAAATTTCCCGCTCTTGCTTACCTTCTAGGATAGAAGGAGCAGAAGCGGATGACGTACACGTTCCAGTAGCTTTGGGATTGGTTTCTTTAAGGAATCATGATCGAAGCTTCCGGAGCCTACAACTTCTCATACTTAAAAAAAAAAAATATGATATAATAATATAATAACAATAATTGGCAAATAAAAAATCTGTCTTTGATTTAATATCTGGTTTTTAAATGGTTTATAACAACAATTATTTTAATTTTTGAGAGCTTTTAGACACCGAATATCATTTTTAAAATCTAATTCTTAGCAAGTACACTTCAAAACAAAATTTCCTTCCAATGTCGTATTAGTTTCGTAAATAATGGAAAAATTTTCTCCCCACTCTCTCCCACTGCCCTTTCATTTAGGTACTTTATTTAAAACTAATTTACAGACTATAAATTCCATACAAGTCACGAGTCTATTATTTGTAATAATTAGGTTATCAATAACAATAATTGTTCATTGTTGATTTATTTGATGGAAAATGATTCAGTATACGTGTAAAATGCTTTCTATCATAAAAAATATACTATAATTTTTTCTTAACTTTTCAGTAAATAGAGCCAGTAATAGGTGTTTCGTTTAAGAAATTTGTCATTAACATTTAAAATGTTCGATTTGGCTATTTCACTCAAAGACAGATTTTTTATTTTTCACTAAACCTTAGTATCATTGTTTAAAAAGTATTTCAAGATTTATCTCAAAAAATAAAATCATTGTTGTTATAAACCATTTAAAAACCAGATATTCAATCAAAGACAGATTTTTTATTTGCCAATTATTGTTATTATATTACTATATCATATTATTGTTATTGTTGACAATTAATGTCTCAGGCTTGAGATGGTTACAGCCCAATATGTGAAAGGCATTTTTGGTTAGTTTTGGATTTTTTTATTTTTTAAAAATTATTATTATATTAATTCATTAATAATAATATTAATAATAATAAAATAAATAATAAAATAATTAATTTATAATAATTCATTATTAATTTAATTATAATAATAATTATTGTATGATGTTGTATTATCATTGTATTATTATATTATTGTTGTTATTATTGCTATTAATAATCCAATTATTACAAATAATAGACTGCTGACTTGTATGGAATATATAGTCCGTAAAACCGCTTTAAATATTCGGTTTTTCCTGAAAAGGCTTGAATTCGGAAATTATTTATAATAAAGAACAATAAAAATATTAAAAATGAATTATTTATGTTTTCTAAGTACATCTAAGTTAAATATGATACATATCGAGATTATATTTATTTTCTTTAGAGAAAAAAACTTGCGTTGAATAAATAATTCTACTGAAACAAAAATTAATAAATATACTGCATAAACTTTCTTACGAATTTACTGCTGATCATATCTAAAAAAAAAAACGTTTGAATCCATTCATAATTGCGACCTGTAGACTATATTGAATTGTAAATTCCTGAGCCAGCGCACTGTGCAGCGGAAAAAGTAAACCCCAAAGGTTTTATTCTTACTCCGGACTTTGCCTGCGCCTGTCGGGCACTTTGCGATTTGCCTATAATAGGCAGAGTCCGAAGTGAAAGTGCTACTTCGGACTTTGCCTGACACCGCTCAGGCAATTTGTACTCCTTTTAATTTTAAAATAAGTTTTTTTTTCAATGTTAATGTGAGGTCCTTATATTTTTAACTGTTTCTATCAACACCTATAACCTATATTATATATTAATGATTGAACTTTTAATTTTTAGATTGTTTATTTTACGTATCTTTCATTTTTAATTCTTCAATTTTTAAAGAGTTTAATTTCGAATTATTTAACGCTGGTAATGTTATTATACCATCTTCGGGGTAGGCGTGACTAGCTCGGTGAAGAAAGGAGTAATGTGAGGAAGGAGGTATAGATTTTTTTAGATTGATTTAGATTTCTCGTATTATTTATTTTAATAACACGTTCGTTCCACAACACTGCTCCGATCCAGGTTGCTGATCAATCTCTCTAGCGATCACCCCATGTGAAGAGCCTCACAAGGTCGTCATGTGAGGTTCCCCACTCGGGCCCATTAGTATCCAACGTCTTTTGTTTCAGGCGTCATTCACTCTACTGACACTCTTTATAAACTATTTGTCGCCACAATTTTCTGTCCTGGTATACTTCTCTAGCTTCCTTCACATCAATGTATTTTTTCATGCAAGCTCTCGTGCTTCTATGGCTTTTTATATCTCTTCGGATAAAGTTCTCATTCACACATTCTAACCATTCTTTCCGATGTCTGCCTCTAGGCATATTGCCATTTACTTTACTTCTATATACACTTGTTTCGTCAGTCGTTCATCTTTCATTCTTGCAATGTAAAATGATAACATTTGAATTCGTCAACTATAATTGCCTAAACTATAACTATTTGAAAATATAATTTTTCAACTTATAATACATAGTACCCAGAAAAATATTTCTTAAACAATTAAGTAACAAGAAAACCATTTTACAATTCTCAAGGGTCATTTGTAGAGAAATAACTTTGTAACAACGAGAACTTTAAGCATCAGGCAAATGTTTTCTGCCGACGTAGATTGATCATGTAGTAATAAAATAATAGGCCTCTCGTCCATTCAGAAAAGCGCCTGAAGAAAGGCATTCCGTACATACTTCAGGTAGCATACTTGTGGAACAAATTACGTTTTATATCGGTTCCTGTATTTTTCAATAATACAATCATCTATGTTAGCTTATTTTGCTAAACCAACATAGTGAGTTTGAAGATTTTCTTTCTAAAGTATTGAAAAATGTTACAACATTTTTGTAAATTGCTTCTATACCACTTGTTAAATTAAAAACTAAAAATAATGTTTTTAATTAATAAAATTTTGTATTGTGGATTTCGCGCCAGAATGACCTGAAAATTTGAAGGTTTATTGTGGCATTAGTTTAGGTTGTGACGTCAGCTGGCAAGATGGCCGCACACCGAGGGCAAAACATTAATACACGGAATGAAACTTTATTTTTAAAAATGTTTTAATTTGTAAAAAAATATTTTTCACCATAAATGTTTCGGATATTATTTCTTACGTTTCAAAAGCCACTCAATTAAATAATGAAATTATATGCTTTTTTTGTAAAAATTATATTGTTTTATTCAAAGCTTTTGAAGATAAATAAAAAATCAAGCCAACGAGGTCGGTAAGTCCCTTCAAGGAAGAATTTCGTAAGCTCTACAGTCTACATGACTCGAGAGTCATTCTAAAAATCTAAATCATGAAAACCAAAATTTTCTCATTTTCATCTTCTTAAACCTTCGTGATATACAAAAAATCACTCAAAGTAGACGCCTTGCGCTTACAAAAAAGGGTTTTGTAGCCTATTAAGACGTAAATAAGTCCTTCAAACCTTCCCCTACATACTTTTCCTCCCCTACTCCCCCTATATTCCCCTACATCACTTACAACACTTTAATCTTCGCCCTCTCTCCCAAAATTCTTCCTCGTCTACTCCCCCCTCACTTCCTGTACCCCATCATTTCCCCTCACTTCCCCTGAGTTGTAAATTAGGTTAGGAGTTCCCTTCATTTCCCCTTCTTGGATAAAAGTGCTACGGACAGACGGTCAGCCGACCAAAAGTAGGAGGATTTATGTCCGGGGCTGCGAAACCCTAAACAGAAGAGTATGCCCTAGCAATTTTTTTTACCCCAATTTTATATACTAATAGCTTCAATTTGAGCCATCCCTGAGGAAAATCAGACTAAAAGAAAAGCTCCCAGCATAGGGGTCTTAATAGCCAAAGTTCTTTAGTCTTCAGCCACTGATATAAGAAAAAAATAATATAAGAGACCATTTTTATTTCCTGTCGCAATTAAACATGCCAAGGGTTTCAATTTGAGCCGCGCCGGAAGGAAATCGGACTAACAGAAAAGCATCCAGCATAGGGGTATGAGAAAACTAATTTATAAATTTTTGTATTTGTTATTTTTTAACCACTATGAAATCAAAAAAATTTAAATATAACAAATAGTAAATTTTATTTCTTATCACAATTCTAAATGGCAAGGTCATCAATTTGAGCCGTGCCCGAAGAAAATCGGACTGAAAAAAAGCTTTCAGCATACTGCTGTCCAAAGTAAAAAGATACATAAGTGACATTGTCGCTAAGGTCGTCTTTTCCAATGCCAGGTTGAAGAGAATAACCCAAAACCGCAAAGTCACTTACGTATCTTTTTTCCTTAGGCGGCACCATAGGGGTCTGAAAAAACAAATTTCCTCATTTTTCATTTTTCTTAATTTTATCCCACTGATAAAAAAGAACTATAGTTAATAAGTGGATGGAAATATTTTTTCTCGCGTATACGACGGCTGGTTAATATACATACCAAATTTCAACCTTTTTTTTTTTTAATTTCAAATTTCAGCACGGCTACTTTCGTATACCTGCCACGAATGACCCTTTCTGTTATGAGATTAAGGCCCGTTACACTAACTGAAATTATAAAGACGTGACTTAATTAAATTTTAATTACCTGAAGGAATTTCGTGATATAATTTAAGAAAAATGAAAAAAAAAGTTCATGCAAATCGATTAATGTCTGCATTAATAAAGGAAACATTGTATCTTGTAAATGTATGTAGAAATGGTACTTCTCAGTGTAACAAAAGTGCGACAAGTCTTGAAGTTGTTATCCGATTTTCCGCTATGTTTATTAAAATGTTTTTCTCATAATCTGACAAATATAACGCAGCCTATTAAAATTCAATTTAATAATATGTTACTAAATTTTCATTTTTCTCAACCGGTTCTAATCCTCTAATCATGGGAAGTTCGCGCGAAGCAAGTAACCGCGCCCGAACGACAGACGTCCAGTTTCTCTTGGGTTCCAGTATTGTGAAAAAATTTGAGGGTTGCGACCCTACGGCTCCCCAAAAAGTGCGAAAAAAGTTTGGGTAACGCTGGGCTACTATAGCCACTAGCCAACTAGCGGCTAGCCCATCCCCTTTTCCACCCCCCCCCCCCTTGCGGGACGATTAGACACAGCCAAAATAGAATAGAAAAGTTTTTTTTTCAGAGACCTAATTTTTAGCAAGACCTTAAAGATGTAAGACCTGCAAAGTATAAAAAAAAGAGAAAGCTATAGTCCATTAGTATCCAATTTGATTTAAAAAATACGAAAGCTCTTGGAATTCGGTAATAAGTTTCGGTGCCTGGTATTTTAGAAATCTTGATTCGGTTACATCAGGATGTTGTCCATTCCATCAATTTACGTATCCCCTCCATAATATGGCCTAATGATGGAATTCTTATTCGTTAATCGTGGTGCGCCTATGAATATGCATTCCTTATAACGTGTTAGAGCTCTCAGGCGCTGGATGCATAATTACAGGAGTAACCTGCTTCAAGGGTTCTCACTTCCTCAACCCGGCAAGTCGCGGCCATCCTTCCTTCCTTATCGCCTCATTACTTATTCCTTAAGCTCGGTATGTACGATACTAAAACCGGTTCAAGTTTCTCTTATCGTATCTTTACCACAACTCGCATAAAAGTGGCAAAATACCGAGCTGATTGAACAAAAAGGAATATGTACACGTTACATCTCGGACGAATACATAATATACCAATGGACTGACTATTTTTGAAAAACCAGTATTTTTATATTTATTATGATAGTTTTTTCCAAAAGAATAGAAGATACGTCGGAGATTAGGAATTAAAAATGATGAATTAAGAACGCCGCTTTTTGATTTGTATAGCTAATTTACTATATAAATTAAACTTAGCATTGAGTTATTTTGTTAACTTTTTAAGAAGATTGTGCAATAATATGCCAATTTGAATGTTCTATCAAATTTTAAATAATAACAGAAATAATAAACTTTTTTTCATGTTCTTCAGCTTATTTTAAAGTTAAATTTCTATGGAATCGCGCCAACTTATCATTACTATTATTTTGCAATTTATTGAATGCATGGTGATAGAAGTTGAAGTTGGAACAGAAATGTTGGAAAATTGTTTGTATTTTCCTTGCTGAAGCACATTTTTTTAAAGTTATATCAAATAAATAATCATAATATCCCTATATGAAATTTATATGAAATATACATTATATGTAATTATTTTATTTTTCTCACTATTTTTCTACAGATGAATGGTCTTCGGAATTACCTTTAAAATGAGGCCAAGGACATTGAAAAATGATTACCAGTTCAGATGTTATACAAATGAAAAAAAAAGTTGAAATTTGCACTAGATTTGCATATCTTCTTAAAAGATTCACAAAATGACTTCAACTCAGGCTTATCTTATAGAGAATTTTGATAGCCATCGCAGAATATTTAAGAGAGAAAATTTAACTCGCATATAAATTTACATTAAAAGAACTTAAAAGCGGTCATCGAAAGACAGATGAATCATACTTTTGACCGGTACTGTTATACATACTAATAAGTACTTAAAAACCTTTTAACATTACTAAAAAAATGGTGAAGGAGGTGGAAAAATATTAGTTTTTTTTGTTATTTGCTTCTTTTTAGTCCATTCTATATGAATCAAAAATCTCAGCACAAGAAGTAATAAAAATATAATAAATATAAAAATATTTTAATTTCTCTCAAATATTTCATTTCGTGTCTATCGCTGGTGATAGTTGTAATGTGGACTCAGTTTTGAGTGAATGTAAAACAAAAACAATAACAATGCTCCTAGCTCTAATCGCTTTTCATAATCTTGCTTTTCTATATTATCTATACTTAGATTCGATAAACATATGGCAATCTTCATACAACTATTTTGTATTTAAAATTATACGAAATTCCGCGAGATGTATAAAGGATACTGTAATTTACTATTCTTAAAATTGTTATTATCACGATTCTATAATAATTTATACTCTACAATATAGGCAATCTGATCAGGGCATCGGTCCGTTTCATTCTTCTACATTCTACATTCTTCTACAAATTCTGAATGAAATATTATGGAAGTAGTCGGAACAAATAAGGTTTTTTCCTTATATAGATACTAATTAGGTCCGATATTATTCATAATTTCAGTCCTTTCTACTGAGTATCTAGGACCTACTAAGACTAGGTATCATAATTATTATTAGGTATCACGTCGACTACTGATCATAATTATTATGTATATCAGGGTTATTATTCATCATATTTATCAGGCATCATAACCGTTACATGGCATAACTACACGGAAACAGAATTATAATTGAATCAAGAAAATGCGTTTACTTGTCCGATATTTTAAACCACCATTTACTTGATTCAAGAACACGTATACCTACTGGGTATCATATATAGCTACTACTATAGGTATTGTGATACAACTACTACGTGATATATATATATATATATATATATATATATAATTAAAAAAAAAGTTAAACAACCACCGCAGGGTACCACTAAGAGCAACTGCCATCTGGAAAAAATGTCAATGGCCCCCAGTAGAACCGCGGTAAAATACACCTATGGCCACGTCTCACATCCGTGAGATGGGTGGTCACAGGGCACGGCGAAATCACAACGACAGGCCGGCGAAACCCTCGTGTGTCTTGAGGACACGAAGCGACCCAAGGATGACAGCTTTCTGCATCCATCTCGCAAGAGCCTTGGTATATGTTTGGCACGCGGGTATGGCTTTAAGGTTACGAACCAGCGATAATTTCACACCTCCGAGAGCACCTATCACAAGGACAATTACTCGTACCGAATATTTTGGGTACAGTCGACGCAGCTCTCTTTTAAGGTCTTGATATCTCTCCTCTTTTTCTTTCTCCTTTGCAGTGATGTTGTATTCGGATGGAGCCGAGAATTGGATCACGAATACAGTTCGTTTTTCGAAGTCTTGGAGAACAATGTCAGGCCTCGAGTGCGCAACGGAGACTGCTGCCCGAAAATCGTAGTTCCAGAAAATCTGGCACTTCTCGTTTCGGACAATAGACTCTATTTCCCTTGGAGCGTTCGGCAGGGCAGGGTCGCGACCAACACCGTAAGAGCGACAAAGGTGGTAATAAAGTACTCTTAGGGCCGCATTATGTCTATAGATATACGTTGTTCCTGCGTGGGTCGGACACCCCGATAGTATGTGTTCTAGGTACTCAGCGTGTGCATGACACGCTCTGCACCTATCACTGGGAACTTCTTGACATAAAATGCGGGCGCGGTATGCTAAGGTGGAGATTACACCATCCTGGCATGCGAAAATAAAGCCCTCTGTACCTGAATTGAGCCCTGATGATTTGAGGAAAGCAAAAGTTTGCTCCTTCGACAAGGACTGTTTTTCTACATTTCTGTGAAAGTTTCCGTGCATTTGCTTGTCGAGTAGCTCTTGGTGAAATTTTCCAACCTCTGCTTTCTTTACTTCGGCTTTTAGACGTGAAGCATCTAGATGGAGTAATGCACTTTCCTCACTTCTGATGTTAAAATTCAGGCCAAGGGTCTCGGCAGCTTGCTCCGCGGCTTTGTAAAGGAACGCCCCTTCGCCAATCATCTCGTGGTTTCTGACCATCTTTAGGAGAGGATCTCTGCCATTCGCAACGATGTAAGCTGTACTTAAAACAATTCGGTTATGAAGACACTGGAGATTCAGAAGTCCGCGTCCGCCTTGCTGACGTGAAATGTATAATCGCGGAACTGACGAATTGATATGCAAGCTTTTATGCATATGCATGATCTTACGCGTGGTGACATCAAGGGCCATTGAACCACCCCAAACGAGTAGAGTAGAACCGGGACGGCAAGCATGTTAGTCGCAGATACCTTGTTCAACGCCGACAGATTGGAAGACCAAATCCGTCGAAGAAGATGCTTGTATCTGCTTCGGAGAGACTCCTTCACTGATGTTACGTCCTGAATGCGGCTTTGAGGCACGCCCAGGTATGTATAGGTCTCTCCAGTGTTAAGGTGTCTAATAACACTTATATCCACAACCTCAGGGTCCTTGGGAACGCCAGTAATCTTTCCTTTCTTCAAATGAATTTTGGCACACTTGTCCAAACCAAAGTCCATCCCAATCTCTCCTGTGTAGTTCTTGACGATATTTAAAGCAGTTTGAAGTTTGCTTTTACCAGCGGCATAGATCTTCAGGTCATCCATATAGAATACATGAGTGACCTTATGCTCACGCTGATTAGTGTCGCCACAGAGGTATCCAGGAGAATTTCGTAGTGCGAGAGATAGAGGCAAAAGTGTGATGCAAAAAAGCAAAGGGCTCATACTATCCCCTTGAAAGACGCCCCTCTGGAAGGTGACATTGTTCGTCGTCAGACGATAATTCCTAGATGAGATGGTAAATCTAGTTTTCCAAAGAGGCATCAATCTCTCTATGCATCTCACTATGTGTGGATGTACCTTCAAGCTTTCCAACAGACAGATGATAAGTCTATGAGAGGTTGAATCAAAAGCTTTCCGGTAGTCAATCCAGGCCATTGACAGGACGCGCTGATAGACTGTAGCGTCTTTACAGACACACCTGTCAATCAGCAGGTTCTCTCGACAGCCTGCTACACCTTTTTTCGAGCCACGTTGTTCGTACATCTCTCGCCATACAGGCTCAATTCCTTGAACAATCCTGTTGTTTAGGACAGCTGTAAAGATCTTATACAGTGTGTTCAAACAAGTTATTGGCCTGTAGTTCTCTGGTTTGGACAAGTCGCCTTTTTTCGGTAGGAGTATAGTGCGTCCTAACACTAGCCACTGCGGAATGGGCATCTCCGACTTTAAATATGAGGTGAATATGCGGGCCAAATGTTGGTGTGTAGAAGTAAACTTCTTCCACCAAAAGTTCTTGATACAATCTGGTCCAGCACCGGAAAAGTTCTTCGTACCTCTAAGTGCTTTTTTCACCTCTTCGGCAGTGACTGATGGGCACTCCTCCTCAGATTTTATGAGGCTGTCGCAAAACTCCTTGAAGCGAATGATATTGTCAGTATCTTCCTTCAACTCTAGTGTTTTCGGGATCTTGTACACCTCTCTCCAAAAAGTCTCTACCTCCTTGGGCTTGGGTGGATTTTTACAAAAACAGGGGGATCACTGAAGAGGTGCGATGGGTCAGCGAGAAACTGTTGATTCTCCCTGATCCATCTCTCCCTCTTATGTATCCTCCTCCTTGCGTCAGATAACAGCCTTATTTTGTCAACAATATGCTGCTTGATTGTCAGCAGCTTTGACTTGTTTAGTGTGTGATTCAAGGTCCTTAGTTCTTGGGCGACCTTTCGAACCCTTTCCGTGAACGGTCTACCAGATGTTATGTAGTCAATCACACATTGAACACGGGACGCATTCTGTCTTGCCCATCCAATTTTCTTGTTCAGTTGATGCAAGCGTCTTCTTGTCTTTTGATCCATCGTCGGTTTGAGCCTTCGATTTGAATCAGCCAAAGCTCTCGCAGCACCATAAACTGAGCAATTGATGGTCCAGAGGTCGGACTCTTGCGAGATATCTCCACAAAGGGAGGCATCCATTTCAGCCAGATCTTGGGGCTTAAGAGGAACTTGCATGTTGATGTTCCTCCTTGTACTGAAATTGCCATCATCTTCAAGAAGGTGCCTACTTTCTGCGGTTGGTCTTAATGTCGTTTCATCTTCGTCTGCAGCTTGTTCAAGCAGCGGTTGAGGAAGCGCTCCGCGTACATATCCATTTTTGCGGAGGTAGTCGGCTTGATTTCGCAAAGACTGATGCGAAACGTGTTGAAGCTCTGGGTGTTTCTGGCACCACAGAGTATGCATACGCGCCATAAAGCCTCCACGAACAGGGATAATACTGGCATCGTAGCAGTCTAGCACATCATTCTTAAGTTGATCCGTCCACTCAATGTGGGCGTTTCGCCGGTTCGTCGTTGTGTTTTCATCTAAATTATTTTCAGCACCCCGAACTCTAGGATGATCGGCATTGTTTGTCGATCCATTGTCGGGTGCTCTGCGCGTTCGATCGTTTTGAACCGCATCTACAACATTTTGGTGGTTTGTTGGTTTCATTGTTGTTCCCACGAGCAGCTAGGGAAAGGGTTCGTCCATCCTTGTAGAGCCCCGCGTGCAAGGATAAGGCTATTACTCTGAGACATCGCCCGATATCCCAGAGTCACCGTTAAAGACACCTCACCCAGGTGCCATGCAGCTTTCGGCACGGTTCTCACACCTTCGCTTAGGAGTTATTCCTTCGGGACCATCCCTGGACAATTGTCCGCGACTGCTTATTAATTATTGTATCCATATTCAGCAGAAACCCTTGGTACGGGGACCCTCTATCCGCAACCCGAGGACGCGTTCGGTGGCTTTGTCATAAGCCCTTCGGTTCTATTCCAAGGGAATCAAAACCGAAACCGAAATATATATATATATATATATATATATATGTATAATATATATAATATATAATATATAATATATATTAGGGTGGCCCAAAAATATACATTTTGGAATTTTCGACGGGCGTCGACGCCAAATCGTTCTCTCGTAAAAACAAATGAATACGTATTTTTTCATTTTGAAATAAAATGATTTTTAGTACTTTGTAAAGTATTTTAAAGTTTTCTCTTGATCTAAGAATCAAAATAGAAAAGTTTCAAGAGAACCAGAAGCGAGCCCTGAGATTTGACCCAAACGACAGTTTTAGTGTTATTACTCTGTTATTCAACTCATTGAAGTCAAGTATCCCCCTAGGGTGCGGAT
>CAKNXH010052067.1:0-40920 GCA_932178445.1 Andricus quercusramuli | reverse complement strand
ATGTAGTTTTTTTTTATTTTTGGGTCATATTTGGGGCGCTGTGGGGGATGGGGGGGGGTTAAGGGTGGGTTAAAAATAAAAGTTACTAGTATGCTTTTATTTCGTAAGTGCTTCTCTTCAATGCCTGAAAAGTTTGGCAAATTTCAATCAAACCCTGAAGTATGAGTTCAATTTTTCTAAAATCCAAAATCTCCCCATGTTCCAATCCGGAAATGGAAACTTTTTTTGGGGGGGGGGGGGGGGGCCTTACAAACCACTGGGATCGAAAAGCCTTTTTGGGACCACCCTATTGTATAAACATAAAATTGAACCTATATTTATTTCAAATACATATATTTTTACCGTAGAAGAAAGATAAATTTCACGTGAACAATGTATACATTCAATCTATATGTATAATATATTTTATATTATATTATCACGGGCTCTTGCTGGCTGCCGCTCGTCCCGCAAATGCGAAGTCCGAACATTTCCGAAGAGTACCGAAAATAGCCGGGACTTGTTTCTCTTGGATTTCGGATCAGTGCTCGAGCTATTTTACAAAGCAAAAACATACGCAAGGGCGAGTGATTCTTTTCGTTTGTAAATACGCTCCGCACTCGGTCCCTTTTACAAGGCAGAAGAGACACAAAGCACTTTAGGTTCTTTTTCATTTTTATGATGATGACGTATTAGATGCCGTGTACAAATTTTGGGACACGCAAAGTGCTTTGTGTATCTTTTTCTTTTGTATTTTTCAACTTTTTCGACTTTCCTCAGTTTTAAACAATCGTTTTTTGCAATAAATTTTAATAATTAATCACTTGTATTATGCTAGTTAGATGCAGCTTTCTCTTACGAATCCAGTGGTACCAAAAACTCATTTTTCATAAAAATGTCACTTATGTATCTTTTTAGTTTGCACGGCAGTACAGTAGAATCTATTCATCCCTTCATTTTTTTCGTCCGGGTTTCCCAGGACCATTTAATTTAAAAATGGATTTTACAGAGTATATATTTTTCTTTTTACATTCTCATTCTAATGTAGAATTTGACATTGTCGGGTTTTATCAAATCTCCACGTTTTGAGACCTCCTGAGTCATAAAAAAGATTTTTGCGAATGTGTCCGTCCGTCCATCTGTAGTATCGTGTAGGCAAGATAAATTTCGAAAGATTGATCAGATTGGATTGTGCTGTGGCACACTTTTTTATGTCCTAAAAAGAAAGAACGAGTTCATTAACCAGCTATTTCGGATGAAAATTAAAAAAGTGAGCACATTTTGAAAATGTTTGAGACCACTTTTTACAAGATTCGAAAATTCTATGTAAGGTTATTAGTAGCACCACACAAAGAGGAACAATTCAAATTCAAAAAAATCAAAAATTCAAATTTTGATCACACAAAAAAATAATGAAAAATCAAAAATTCTATTTTTGCAACACCCACCTCAAAAGTTGACGTTTTCATCCTTCTAAATGGTGCCTAAAGGATCTTATTGAGCAGGCTGTGTGCGAAATAATTTTTGCGCATGCGTAGTTTGAAGATGGCTTACTTTAGGCACTGGTGAAAAAGCAGCGCATGCGCACTTTTGAGATGAGGTACTTTAGACACTGGCATAGGCCACTTTAAACACTGGTGTTGGTATCTTCTTGAAATAAATTTAGATTTAACTGGAACAAATCTTTTAATGATTGAAGTTTTGTTTTTGGAGTTTCGTTGGCCGGCCCCCCCCACAACCCCCTGGGCAAAAGAGCATAAACGCCAATATTTTTTCAAATAATTTTTTTCCAATAAATTTTATTCCACAAAATTGTTTTTCACACATTTTCTTGCACCAAAATTTTTTTTCAAACACAAAAAAAAAATTCAAAATTTTTTTTTCATTTCTCTTTTTAAAAAAAATTCTTTACTCCACTCTATGCAATATAAAATTGGTATTTTTCGCTACCTCCTCCTATCAACTTTTTCATACAGGCGTTGCAAAAAATAGCGTAGGTGATTGGGTATGCAAGATACGACAAAAAATGATTCGACCAAAATTATGCACCTAAAAAAGATCTACAAAATTGTTATTATTCACTTTTTGATATGGCGCGTAGTTTTTTTTTATTCGCAGAAAACATCATTGAAAATAGAAAATTCAAATTTTTGACGAATAACACAAGCTACGAAAAACATGACAGAGACAAAATTTGTTCATCCAAAGAAGAGGTACAAATTTGTTATAAATCAGGTTACGATGGGATGCGTAGTTTTTGTTTTATTCATGAAAATAACATTGACAGTAAAAAAAATCAAAGTTTTGGATAAACAATGCAAGGTACGAAAACAGATGAATCAACAAAAACTGTGCATTCAAAAAAGATTCACAAACTTGTGATCAATTTTTGTTGTAAGACTAATTTTTGTTGTAACTACACGGATAAAATTTGTTCGGTAACCGTTACCGAAAGTTGTGGTGAAATGTGGATATCGTGGCTTTTCGGTAAATTTTCACGAGCAGCACTGTAACAGGAATTACACGAAAATCTAAAGATCTGCGAACAGATTTCAAAGGAATGATAGGTATATTTTCTTAAAAGCACAGGAGAAAGTATTGTGCATGGTCTTGACTGTTTACCAAGCCTCTCGGTACAGAGTACCGCACTGCTCACGAGAGCGTCCTAAAAAGACAAGAAGGTTTACACTCCAGGACTTGAGAATTTACAAAGACGCTCAGTACTCAGTACCGCACGGCTTATAGAGAATAAAAAAAAATAATATCTTTATTGATTGTATGTATATGTTGTATACATATACATCAATTAAGTTAAACTATAAATACACATACATAAATAAACCTATTCCTATAACTGATACACGCATACACATATAAACTATATCGCTATATTATACGAATCGCACGCACGACGCTGGGAGTATAGATTTGAATCGTTCTTATATACTAACCAGTAGAATGTATCATTCACTTGTGAGAAAGAAATAACAGCGGCATGTTGATGCGAGTTCGCTCTTTGATATACACTTGGTAGTCGTTACCGAACGCAAGGTAATTCTTCCAGTCCAGCACTGAAAAGATTCTCGGAATAAAAGTGAAGACTCGCGAAAGTAAATGGGAAAATTTGAAGCGTCTGTTTTGAAATTTTCAATTTATCTTTGAAGAAATTTTACTTTGTTGATAGTATTTTCTATTAAATACTTCCTCACTTATTAAATTATTCACGTTAATTTTTATCTTCCACCTGTTACAGTGTGGGACTTGAATAATTACAGTACTAATATGTATTTTTTGATGTACATTGCATCAAAACTTCTAAACACTTATTAAATGATACTGACACTACGCGAAATAAACCCAAGACGCCACGATATCCACATTTCAGTAATAACTTTTCACAATCATACTGAGATAGAAGAAACCAAAAATTCGAGATTTGTATAAAGAGGATATCTGTCAAACAATCTTTAGGTTTTTAGGTAGTCTATATATTTAAATTAATATGAATTCCAGAAATATTGGATTACATTTTTAAAATTTGATATATCCCACACAGGGTATTATGTAGATATCCTTCCGGGCGGAAGTCGCGATATCCTTAGAATATGCCGCGAATATTCTGCCGAAATATATCCTAGGGATTTGCCAAAGATTTCATTTTGTTGTTACGGTAATAAAATCAAAATGAAATCGAAAATCTGGAAACACAGTCAAACAGAGCGTGAACATAAAATAATGTCTACATTTGAAAATATGTAACCTACATTTCAGATCTTTTTTGATAATTTTGAAATTGATGTAATCTACGTGTTTTTAATATCCTGTGAACGCATTGAAAATTTAACCCCACTACAAAGGAGTTTTTTTCTCTTAAATTGGTATTTAATTTCCATGTTGAAATTGGATTACTAAAAATATACCTCGATTGACTGTGGAAAGATGTCTTTTTGAGGTATAGTCCAAATTTAATAGTCTTTTTTACTCTACTAGATGATGTGGATACGTTACACACTTTACAAACTCTAAGCGAAAAAACTGTGTTATATACTGTACACTCAAATATATTTTTATTCATTATTTGCTTTTTTCAGATAACGAAAATGATATCTTTCAAATCGATGATAACTGTACTTGTGCTATGGGCACTAATTTACATTGCAATGGTTTGCGATTGGCACGACAGTCCATGTACTGGAGATCATGGTACTCAAGGCAGTTGTTGTGGAGGCATGCATTATTAGAAGAATTACCCAACTTGGGCACAAGGATGGTGTTACTATAATCCTGGAAAGTAAATGCTCAATATGCAGTACTCAGACTTACTATGATGATTATTAAATCACTGACAAAAATAAAATCTTCCTGAATAAACGTTGAAATTATGTTATCTGTTTAATTATGCCTCTCTGTTGTATCTGTTGTTCTCCCCCTGGAAAAATCCTGCGCAATCCATTGATATCCATTGAAATCTCACAGAAAAAACTAAGTGTAAACTTTACCCGGATTTCGGGGTAAAGATTACCTGCAACAAAAATTGCCCCATGTGGGTAAACTTTACCCGAAAATCTCGGTATTTTTCTGGTTTTACCCACGCATGTGGGGAACTTTTGACAGTTCTAACGATTCGGCAAAACAACCTTTATGAAGCCGCACTTATCCGATTTGCCTGTCACACCAACCATTAGCTAACTTCACTTCAGCGATTCAAAGCTAGTGGCTTCCAATTTTCAAAACAGTGGTGACAACTTTCATGAGAACAAAAGACAGTTTCTGCCCATCGAGGGTAATATGTGTGTTTTACCAATGCGAACAGGTAAAAATACGAAATTACCTGCAACACTATTTAACCTAAGTTTTTTCTGTGCTCTTGAAATTTAATTGAATTCCAAAAATTATTAATCCATATTTTACTGCACACGTCTTGTAATATAAGCATAATGTCCCGGGAATGTAAATATATTATACAAAAGTATAGTCAAAAACTGTAAAGGATCAATAAATCGAATTCATAATTCTTCTGTTAGCGTGAACAAGGTTGTTCGCAAGTGAATGTAATTCAAATTTTTTTTGTCCAAAGTTGCATGAAAATGTTTAGAGTTGCACAATTATTTATTCTGTATCGTGAGAGGGTATCCGTGCTAAGCCGTGTAGAAATGAAAATTATTGATGTAAAAATTAATTTCATGGTAATTTATTGGACTTCATTCCCAAATAAACTAATTACATATAAACAAATAAGTCGCGCGCGGAGCGCGCGTATGAGGCTCTAGTATATTTTTAAAATAGATTCTTAAGTAAAAATTTTCTTATTCTCATAATTTAAAGTTGATGCGAGAATAGAAAAGTTGTGTTGATTCAAGACGAATCGATTGACCTATAACATTGATACATTTTATTGAAGAGTAAGGAAGCTATGGTAATGCATAATATTTGAAAACACGGTTTTTTATGGTAAAACTTTTTTCACTAACATAATTGAAAATTGATGCGAGAATGGAAAAGATTTCTTGATTAGAGGCAGATCGAGAGCCCGAGAGCTCCTGCTCTCGCAGTCAGCCGCATTGCTTTGGGCTAACTCCCCAATGCAACGAATTATGCGGTTACGACACAAGTATCGCGCAGTGCCACCCACAATAGGCCTCTCTAGGATGGAGGCCATGGTTCAGTTGGGAGTGGCAATAGGAACGAACCGAGGCGACGACCAGGCAATGACCCCGGACAAACGCGAGAACATCGATTTAAATGGTCGGACCAACTCAGGAGGGACCTTCTTACCTGTTGGCAAAGAAGCTCACCGGCGCGGAGAGGATTCATGAAGAGGTTACATGACCGTTGGGGCAATATGCACCCGGAATATGCTCATAAAACGCCTCAGTATTTAAGAGATCAGGTATCCTTCTTGCGAAAAAACGGATATGAAGCTGTTTATCAACAGGAAGAGGAGCAACATCCTCCAGCGAACATTCCACCCGTTCCAGCAAGACCACCTTTGCAGATAGCCGATAATGTCAACATGAGAAGTAGGAGATATATTCACCAAAAAGTCTTCCTCAGGATGGACAAATTAGCTGAAGCTAATACTGCTCTCCGCGATTTGCTCCCCGAAGATGTTAGTCTCTGGAATCTGAACTGTGTAGTTTACGAGAAGGCGGTCTCCCTGCTTAGCGACGATAGAAGTAACGAAACTTCGGTACGTCTGAGTAAGACACGCGAGCGTATTGCACAGCTTCAGTTCAAAATTGAAACGGCGAGACGGCATGCATCAAATGTTCAGTGCTTGATTAGCTACATAACATCAAATAAAAAGTTCACTCCAAAAGTTAGGGCACTTGCTCGAAACTTGAGGAAAGCAAATCACACGCTCAACAAGTGTAAACTGTCGACCATCAAGCAGCACTGGACGCAAAAAGTAAGATCTCTTTCAACAGCGAAACAGCGCCTTGAACGGCGAGTTAAGTGGATTCAGGAAAATTCCACCTTTTCTACTAATCCTTCCCGTCTGTTCAATAAAGCGTCATGTGTAGGTAAAAATCCGCCTAGTCGAGAAGAGATTCAAGTCTTCTGGGAGCAAGTATATGGAGATACTTATCAGCTAAATGAAGACGCTTCTGATATATCACTCTTTCGTAACTTTTGCCAAAGGCAAAGGTTACAAGAACCAGAGGAAGAGTGTCCACTCATTACTGCTGAAGAAGTGAAGAAAGTTATCGCTAGAACTAAGAACTTTTCGGCGCCAGGGCCAGATAAAATCAACAACTTTTGGTGGAAGAAGTTTACTTCTACGCACCAACATCTAGCTCGTATATTTACTACTTTCTTAAACGGAGAACAACCCGTCCCGCAGTGGCTAGTGGAAGGACGCACGGTATTGATCCCTAAGGCCGGAGATTCGTCATGTCCAAAGAACTACAGGCCCATAGCTTGTTTAAACACCAGCCACAAGCTATTCACTGGCATCCTCAAAGAGAGGATATTGACATCTATCGAGCCGGTATGGAGTGTAATAGTCGAACAACGTGGATGCAAGAGAGGGCTGGCAGGTTGCAGGGAGAACCTGTTAATAGACAGGTGTATTACCCAGGACTCGATCAGGTATCGACGCAATCTGTCCATGGCTTGGATTGATTACCGTAAGGCATTCGATAACACGAACCATGAGCTACTTATCAAGCTCCTTGAGTGCATGGAGGTGCATCCAAAAATAGTGAGATGCATAAAAGAGCTTATGCTCTTGTGGCGGACAAGATTTGTCATAACATTTGACAAAAGACAAGTGACTACAAGCTTTGTCACATATAAGAGGGGCGTCTTTCAAGGAGACTCTCCAAGTCCGATACTTTTCTGCATCTCCCTCTTGCCTCTATCTATTGTGCTCCGAGGCAAAAGCTCTGGATACCTATGTGGCCCGCCAAACAGAAGAGAATATAAGGTCAACCACCTTTTATACATGGACGACCTTAAACTCTTTGCTTCCTCAAAAAAGGACCTTAACATCCTTGTAGATGCGGTAAATAGGTATTCTAAAGCGATTGGCATGAGCTTCGGACTGGACAAGTGTGCTTGCGTCCACCTACACCAAGGAAGACTAGAAACTACATCATCCAGTGACGATCAGGATGTTCAACTCATAGGCGGAAATACCATTCAACATCTTGGTATTGGAGAAACATATACATATCTTGGAATACCGCAAGCGGAAACCCAAAATGTGCATAACTTGAAAACGGCCCTTGGAAAAAGGTATCGCCAAATTCTCAGAAAAATTTGGGCTTCCGAATTATCTGGAAAGAATAAGATCCAGGCGACCAATATGCTGGCTGTTCCTATACTGCTCTACACGTTTGGTGCAGTAAAATGGAACGTCGATGAGTTAAAGCAACTTGATCGAAGCACACGCAAGATGATGACAATACAACGAAGTCTTCATCCTAGATCTTCCGTACCTCGAATATATCTCCCTCGCGATAAAGGGGGTAGAGGATTGCTAAGCTTAGAGTGTCTTCATCGAAGAACGGTTCTGGCTGCAGCCTGCTCAGTTCTAAAAAGCACGGATTCCCTTATGCGACTCGTACATCAACATGAAGTCGCCAACGCTGCGGTGTTTCTATACCATGTAGCAGATAGGGCCGCAGAGGAGCTTGACCTCCCATTTGATTCCAGCAACATTACACATGGCCTAGCATCACTAACACCTCTGGTGCTCAAAAGTCGTATACAGGAAGCAGAACATACGCTCCTACTAAGAGAACATGCTGAGAAACCCGTCCATGGTAAGTTCTATGGCATCCTACGTAGAGAAGAGCTCTCGATGGGTCTGTCCAACATGTTTCTCAAGTCTGCTGGATTGAGATCGGAGACCGAGGGATTTCTTTTTGCCTGTCAAGACGGCGTCATAGACACCTTAGTTTACCGCGAGCGCATAATGAATATACCTGTACGCGATACCAACTGCCGAGCGTGCAAGCAAGAGCCCGAAACACTTGGACATGTTCTCAGTGGATGCTCTAAATATGCACGCTGCGCGTACATAGAGAGACACAATGCAGCTCTAAAAGTGATATATTACCATCTTAGGCATTTCTATGGTGTTCATCTATTGCCCGTCTTGCCATACGCCCAGGGGGAACTCGAGTCAGTTGTGGAGAATGATCAGTGTAAGATCTACTGGAATTTCTCATTCTCCACCACTCAACGTATCAGTGCTACGAAGCCTGACATTGTCCTCCAAGATCTGAAGAACAAGATCATTTACGTGATTGAATTCTCGGCACCAGCCGATGGTAATATTACGGCAAAGGAGGGAGAAAAACAGGCGAAATATCAAGCACTTCTTTTCGAGCTGAGTAGGCTGTACCAAGGCTACAAAGTCCATCTTATAATTCTCATAATCGGCTGCCTTGGAGGTATGAAAGCTTCATTTATTAGCCAACTCAACAAGATTCCGGCTTGCCAGCGTCAGGCTCATTTCATCGCGAACCGGATGCAAAAGGCTGTTCTCCTGGGCACTCCATCTGGTCCGTCAACACTGTTCCTCTTAAATTCTACAAAGATTGGTAGCTCTAAAAAAGTATCCAGAGGTGAAACCTTCATCTCCAACTGTCTTGTCTGCCGCGTAAGGTCATCCGCGGCTAGAGACCTGACTCCAGGGAACAGTGTTGCCCGATGTTATCACGCGTAAATTTCCTGCTCTTGCTTACCTTCTGGGACAGAAGGAGCAGAAGTGGATGACGTACACGTTCCAGTAGCTTTGGGATTGGTTTCTTTAAGGAATCATGATCGAAGCTTCCGGAGCCTACAACTTCTCTATAATAATAATATAGTTTATTGAAGATTAGGGAAGTTATGCTCATTTATACTATCTGCAGCATCAGTTTTAAAAAGAAAAACTTTTTTCATCGACATAATTCAAAGTTGAAGCAAGAATAGAAAAGACTTTTTGATCATGAATTTTGAAATAGAGTAATTCTGACAATTTTTGTAAAGAAATCATAAAGCTGGGAAAGAGATAGGGCGCGACAGAACTTTTCCTTTCCCTTTTCCAGCTCAAAAAATTATCATTTCTAATACAAGATTTGATTTGTCTGATTTGGCTTTGTATTTAAAACATTTTTTGTATTATTTTGTAATTTTTTGTAAATTTCTATTATTAAATTGAGCAAAATGAAGACTTTGGTCTGTCTATTATTGAAAAAAAAACAACTAATGCTTCCTCTATGAGGAAGCTAATACATTTGCTAACAGGAAGCAAAGTGCTCGTGAAATGAGCACCATATAATTATAAATACAAACAAAGTGAAAACACTCGAGATCGAATTCACAGCTAGTTTACATTAGTGATTAAAAATAAGAAAACTTGGTTTTTCAAAATCATATGTTTAATGCTTTTTTTAGTCTGATTTTATTTATGGGTAGCTAAAAAATAAATATATGATATTCTTTCTGTATGTCATTGGTTAAGAATTAGGAAAATGAGAAAGTTTCATTTTTGATGGTTTGAAATTACTCTCCAATTCTGTAGCCTACACAACCTTTCCTTGACGGCGTTTTCCGAACTCTTTGGCTTGGTTTTTACTTTTGTCTTAAATTAAGTCTTCAATTAGGTTTTCATCTTGAAATAACATACTTAGGTAATACGGATTTGTTGTAAAATTATATACTGTAATGGGGACGCAGGTGCTCATCGAATTGATACGTAACCTCTAATTTGCTGGCTTTGTGTCAATGATGTGAAATAACCTTTAGTAATCAATGTGTTCTTATAATTATCAAATCCAGCGACAACAAATGAAATTATAAATGTTAAGTTTCAGAATGGCTACATTTAAGAGCACGCATTCTGGCTAGCGGATAACTACTAGTCCATGCAGCAGCTTAATTCAAGGCCAGATTCCACTTTGCGACTAGTTTTTAGCCCATGCAGTGGCTCAACTTTGGTTCCACAACCGTTTGCTTGTAAAACCTAAATCCTATCCAAGTGTTTATCTGATACTGTTTTCTTCTTCTTACACCTCAAAGCAGACCCACATTTGTTTTTGTATTAAGACTTTCATTTTTGTGAACGAATTGGAAAATTTTAAATTCTGAGGGTGTGCAAAACTTATATTTTATAAGAACCATTTCTTATAATCTGAATACTGACATATTACATTTTTTTCGATCATTTTCATAAACTTGAGAAATCGGAGTATGTACTCATGTCCTAAAGTGTGAAGCCGTATCAAATAAAAACACAATTATTTATTTTAGTTATGCCTTTGTGCACAATAAATTATATGGATGTATGTGTATATGAATGTTTATAATGTGGACGATTTGGGCTACCGCTGATAAAAATATTGTACAGCTGCAACTATGCGTAACCATCACCGTGAGTAGTGAGAATTGTCATGGAAATTGTGTATTTCTAAATGATCTAGCTCTTAAGACTTGGATCTTAACAAAAAAACTGTTATTTTTGAAAGATACCTTTTTATACAAAAATAATTCAAAAAAACGTATTCAGAATTCGAATTATTCCAGAGTTCATAGAGTTCTGTATATCTATACCAACAAAGTTAATACTCTTCGAGGAAAGTATCTTCAAGAATCGTCTTCTGTCATAACAATGTAGGGGAGACAAGAGTACGTTAGCGCACCTAAAAGAAAAAGTGATTTATAGAGAAAAACATATAATCGTAAATACTGAAAGATGTGCTTCATGTAGCTCGATATCTTGGCTATAGTAAGTGAAAGAATATTCTTCGATAAAAAACAATATAAAATATCTAAGTGGAAAGGTTATATATAGTTTATATATAGTGGGCAAAACTAAGATATTTTTCAGTTGTTTTATTAATCTTCCTGTATGAAAGAAATGAATGTTTATATGTTTGAAATGTTTATATATAAACTACATATAGCTTTTTCATGTGGGTAGATTAATGTTCTGTTATCTCATTTTTGGAGAAGAACAAATCTACAATTCTCGTAACTGACTTACGGAAAAGAAAAGGGGAATGAGAAGAAACTACAAGGGTATTGTTGTAAAAAGAGAAAAAGGAAAACAAGCAAGAATCCTCTGTTCATCTCTGTTTTAACAGAGAGAGTGTAGGGCCAGAATCGAACCTAAACCCTATTTCTTGAGTGGAGAGAGCAGGCGGAAGAGCAATGCCATCGTCCACAGCAGGAGAGAGTCCTAAATCCTAATAGACACTTGACTACTTTCTAGCAATGTGGGCTTTCTCGTTCCACCATAAAACCCTTTATTTGAAGAGAGAAGTGATCCAACTCGAAAAGACTACTCTCACTTACCTTGAATAGTCTCTATGGTCGTACAACAATGCTGGGAGCACCTCGCCGGAAAGATGAATTCCTGAGTGGTGAGAGAGAGAACAAAGTCTAAAATAATAGAATATTGAGTGAATCCAATTAAGTAAAGGTACAACTGAACCGAGAACTGAACGCGTCCTCGATACTCGGTCCTGGGTAGGAATCGTATGCTTTCGCGGATGTGCAATTGGTAGTTTTCAAGGCTTGTCTGGTCACTCAGGTACTAAACGCGCAATAGTCCCGCGGCTTCAATCAGCTACACATCAGTGTTCAATAAGCTAATGGGGTTTTTTACGTTCCGACCTTTTTACCCACAATTAAATGAATCGCTGATTAATACAGTAAATTACACCTTCAGATATAAATATTCTACAGAGTTCACTGAGAACTGGGCGCAGCATTTTATTTCTTTATATATGTAAGCATCCATGTACACTTACCAATGGACATATATAAAATGGTCTTAAAAGTAAGTAGTACACATCAGTGCCTGACTGTACCAGGCTGGGAACACTAGTATGCCGTGCCAGCAGTGATACTGTCCGACCATGGTCAGACTCACAGATAAAGCCATACTTTCTTTTCACTACAGGATGTCAGTATTACAGGTTCGGAATTTACCATATTAATTATCACGAGTTATTTGAATTATTTCCTTCACGAAATGAGGCATAAATAAAAAGACATATCGGTGGCAGATGATGATACCCTAAAAGAGAATATAATCGGCGGGCGACAGTTAGTTTTTCTAAAGTACTACACCTGCGTCAAGTTACCCACCACTTTGGTTGATTTGGTGTACCACTGTTACCCGTGCAGAAATCGCCAAGTTTCTTCTCGGTTCCAGACTTGGGCCAGGCTGGGGGCCCCTAGCCTGGATCTAGCTCGAATTTTGCAATGGCTCGAGCTTGGGCCCAGCTAGTGTCAAAGTTCCACAAATTGACGACAGATGGCGTAGCACTATTCTCTTTGTTTCCTTATTACTTGCGAGTGTTAAGTGTAACTCTTTACAAAGTGGCAAATTTGGTATAAATAAAAATTCGTGAAGTATCTTAACCAGTAATTTGAGTGATAGTTTGAGCCAAACTGAACTTATAAATTTTGTGTGAGTGATTGAGAATAGTAGTGATGCTGCTGATTGATGATAGTCGATGAACCAAATACAAATCATCATTGAAATTAAATTGATAAAAATGCCTCAAATAAAAAGCACTCTAAAAGACCAGAGGCATCGAGCACTCGTCAGTATCCCATATTTACGCGGTGAAAGTGCAAGTAAGTTCTTATATTAATTCTAAATAATATTTTTACATTAAGATTACACGTAACTTCTAACCTCAAATTGAGAAAACTTTTTCGTCGAATTATCAAGTGTAAAAATGTTAATTTATGTGATGATGTTTAAGACTTAGATTTATAAAACAAATATGGCGGACGTAAATTAAAAAATTATAGTATATGGGCGATTTGCAAATAGATTTCAATTTTGGTGTCCGAGATGCGACTAAACTGAAGTTCTAAATTAGGCAATAATTGTTATCATTTTTCTCAGATATATGTACCAGGATGTAATTTATAACGTGGGAGAGATGTTTGATTTAGACTTTAGATTTTTTCCATTAATTTGTGTCTAAATTATTCTTTCACTCAAAGTACATTATTATAAAGGTGTAAAATTAGGCTTGGCAGGATTAGCGGGTCAAAATAATTTGAATTTTTTTTTAAATGTATAAAAGTTGTCTGCACGTTCTAAAAAATTTTTGAAATTATTTCGAAAATTTGTCTCAAAAACTATTTTGAAAATTTTTCTCTAAAATTTGTTTGAAAATTTTCTGATAAATTTGTTTGAATGTAAAATTTTTATTTTTTTTTAAATTTGTTTGCATTTTTTTAAAGTTTATTAAAGACTTTTTTTGAAATTTTTTGGTTTTTGCTAAATTTATTGAAAATTTGTCAAAATAATGAATTACAAATTTGATTTTCACAATTTGAACTTATCTCCTTGACGTGAATTTGTATAAGAAGAGTACAAAAAATATCTATTTACAATATTTTATCAAGAAGTTTAAGAAAAATTAAAGAAAAAAGTACATTCAAAACATTTTCTTCTTTCTCTTCGATGCGACTTCGAACCTTTTACCAGCGGGTGCAAAAAAAGGCTTCGGAGTTGTTAAAAGGCTTCAGAGTCGTTAGCTTCGGAGTTGTTGTTTGCAATTTTTAAGTGATATAAAACACACAATTTTTAAAAAAATAATTCCAGCTTTGGGAAAGTGTTTTGTTCCATCAGCCCTTCGAATCTTATGAGGAAATTTTGTTGAAAAAAAATTATTTTGCGTTTGTACCTCTTTTTTTTCGGAGGCTTCGGAGTTGTTATTCAGGTTAACCGATAGTTTTTCCCGTGTTCTCAGACGACTTACGAGGATTTAATCAATTTCAAGATTCTGGATACGTCATGTGTTTTTAAAATTTGATAAAAACTACTTATTTTTCATAATCATGATTGATTATAATACGAATTATCACCTCAAATTCAATAAAATTATAGAGGCTTCGGAGCTGTTAACAAACCGAGGGACAGACATATAAGCATGATTCTTTCAGTCAGTATTTATAATCTCTAACAAGTGAGTATTGCAATTTGAATTGCATCATATATTTAAAAAAAGTGCCCAAGGCCAATATTATAAAAAAAATTTTTACCAGTCCTGTCACATTTCAAGTATGTGAATCTGTAGGGAGGGACACTGTGCACGGAAAAAAAAAGTTCATTAAACTTTCTTGAAGTATTACAAGAGTCGGGGATGAGAGCGAACCTTGAACAAATTTTCTATATTCCGTATAACTTTCAGGATTTAATATAGAACTAACCTAGAATAACTCTACAAGAATTCTGTAAACTTTATATTGAACTCCGATTTGAAAAAGTTTAATAAAATATATAGAGAAATTCATGAAAGAATGCTGAAAACTTTCGTAGAAATCACAACTGAGGTATTGAAAGTTTGTAATCACATAATTATAAGGTTTAAATACCTCAATTCAGTCAAATGTGTAGAAAAATTCTTCAAAAAATGTTGAACAATCTCATAGAAATTCGATTCGAAGTATTGAGTGTTTGTGAACTACTTCAATCTTAGATCTATAGACTTCAGTTCTTTAAAATGTAGCTGCGCAGTCGCTACTGTGCGCAGGCAGCGACTTTTCCGCATCGCTACCGCGTGAAAAAAAAGAATTCAAGTCTTAGAGAACATTAGCACGCGTTGAAAATTAAAATATTAAGTTTGCCAATAACCGACACA
This sequence comes from Andricus quercusramuli, assembly GCA_932178445.1. Taxonomy (NCBI): domain Eukaryota; kingdom Metazoa; phylum Arthropoda; class Insecta; order Hymenoptera; family Cynipidae; genus Andricus; species Andricus quercusramuli. Next base: position 25,834 of record CAKNXH010052067.1, on the reverse strand, counting down.
TCTCTAAATGGTAAATCCACTACCCGGGTGCACCGGAACGTGCACCAGGTCGTTCAAGACGTCATCTACGAGAACTTTTTTAGAATTTAAATTGTATCAATAGCCAAAATAACTACCAATGGAGAGTCGACGATCAGGATGCACCGGAACCTGTACCAGGTCGTTTGGCACGTATTCTACGAGAACTGCTTCAAAATTCAAATTGTGTCAACATCCAAAATAATTAAGTGTTGAGTCGACGATCCGGGTGCACCGAGTCGCGCACTAGGTAGTTTAGCACGTATTCTATGAGAACTTTTTAGAAATTTGAATTGTTTCAACCACCAAATTAACAACCGTCGACTCACCATTGGTAGTTATTTTGGCTATTGACACAATTTAAATTTTTGAAAAGTTCTTGTAGAATACGTGCTAAGCGACCTGGTACACGTTCCGGTGCATCCTGATCGTCGACTCACCATTGGTAGTTATTTTGGTGGATAAACCTCAAGATTTCTAAAGAAATTATCAAGTCAAGCTTCCTTCGATCGTTTTTTTATATTAAGAAAATATGGGAGAAAACAAAGTTTTCATATTTTTGTTTCGGTCTTACGATCCATTTAGAAAAAATTGAAAAACTAAATCGAGTCAAAATTCCTTTTTATTGACGTTTTGGCCCCATCTGTGGGCCTTCATCGATACAAACATCTTAAAGAATAATCGGAGTCAATCATAAATATACGCCGAAGCGAATGACAACATTTTAAAATTTTGTGAAGTCAGATATCATTCTGAAGTTTTGAAAATCATTATGAAGTTTGTAAAAAAAGTATTGGGAAACTATAAAGTCCAAGGAACTTTCCCAATATGTTAAAAAAGGTTCATATTTTGTAATTAAAATGCTGTGAAACAGCTAACAAACTGATGTTTTTTTACCAACTTCATAATGATTTTTAAACTTCAGAATGATCTGACTTTACAAAATTTTAAAATGTTGTCATTCGTTTCGACGTATATTTATGATTGAGTTCGATTATTCTCTAAGATGTTTCTTTCTGATGAAGGCCCACAGATGAGGCCGAAACGTCAATAAAAAGGAATTTTGACTCGATTTCTTTTTTTAATTTTTTCTAAATGTATCGTAAGACCGAAATAAAAATATGAAAACTTTGTTTTCTCTTATATTTACTTAATGGTAGTTAGTTTGGCTATTGACACAATTTAGATTCTAAAAAAGTTCTCGTAGATGACGTCTTGAACGACCTGGTGCACGTTCCGGTGCACCCGGGTAGTGGACTTGACATTTAGAGATGTGTCGGTTATTGGAAAACTTAAGATTTTAATTTTCAACGTTAAAAATTGAAATAGATTCAACTTTTCCCATGTCATATCTTATTTAATCGATTCAAAAAATATAGAATTGGGAATTCAACTTCTAAAATTATTTGCAATGCAAGCCTTTAATTTCATATAACTTATATAAACTTATTCTATATAGCTATATAACATCTTATTAATCTTGAACCTACTAGAATTTATAACCAAAAAAGAATTTGGGATTAAAAATTTGTTCGAAATTTAAAGTTTCCGAAATTAAAAAAATGTTAAAGATCCCGAAATTTGTGATTACCTAAATTTTAAACTAAATTTTCGAAATATGATATTCTTGAAATTACTGACATTATAAATATGAAACTCCAGAAATTTCAAATTTCCGAAATCATTAACCTAGAATTTTCAAATCACAAAAATTTGTCAAACAGCCCTGCACAGCTGTAGCTTATATTTTAGATTTTTTTTTTTATACTACAAGTTATGTTAGCTGCGAGGTTTTCTCAGGAGCTCCGAATCCGTAGGTAGGGGGTTCGAACCCACAGCGAATAATAATTTTAATAGCGTGCGATTATTTCTGTAGTGATTGTTTGTGTAATAGTAAATAATTATGTACTTAAATATGTGAACAAATATTAAAGCATAATGATAATAATAATGATAATAAAAAAGATTTTTTTTTTAGGCTAAATATCGGCCATGATTTTATAGAACTGTTCTCTATAGTTTCGAGACTTCTCCGATGTAGACTGTATATTAGCTGGACTTTTAGATTTTCTAGAACTATTCTACGTTTTTCGCATTTTAGAGAACTCTGTATTAAATTTTGTAGAATAGTTCGAAGCAATGTAAAACCAAGAAGATTTTAACTTTTAATAAACTACCCGTCGTATCCTCTACTATAGGACTAGTTCTATAAAATTTAATGAAATTTTTTTTCCGTGTGGGGAGGGTAAAAAACTGACTACTTAATTACAAAAAAGGTATGCCTAACTGTAATTTGTGTGTACTTTTTCTGTATGGACTAATAAAGTAGGCCAACATATGTGCTATAATTCCCTTAGTAGGTCAAATATATTATATGAACATCGAATAAACATCGAGGGACATACAAATTGAAATCTATTTGAAAATCGCCCATATAGATGATGATGACGCAGAAAGGTGGTAGAAATTTAGGACGCGCAAATCGAATGAGTGACTTTTTGAATTGACGTTTTGATTTTTTTTCGATTTTTAAATATTACATATTCATTTGTTAACTTTAAATTTGAATAAAAAAAATTTCTCCTTAATTTCGACTTTTAATTTAAAAATTAAAAATGGCTAGGAATCGATAATAAACTAGGGCCAAGCATGGGCCAAGCCTGGGCCAAGCTGGGCGATCGAGCCTGGCCCTGGCCAGATTTGGCGTTTCATTCAAGCTTGGCCAGGCTAGATCGCCAGGCCAGGGCCTAGTTTTGCCAAGCCTGGGCCCTGTTTGGGCCATGACCAAATTTCTACATGGGTATTGTTTGACATTGCAGTATATTAATAATCAATTGTAATACGGACCTCTTTCTCATCTGCCTCCTGTCGAGTTTTCATAGTTTTGAAAGCTTTCAAAACAAAAACCCGTGCAGAAATCGCCAATTTTTTCCCGGTTTCAGACTTGGGCCAGGCTGGGAGCCCCTAGCCAGGATCTAGCTCAAATTTTGTAATGTCTCGAGCTTGGGCCCAGCTAGTGTCAAAGTTCCAAAAATTGTCGACGGATGGCGTAGTACTATTCTCTTTGTTCACTCATTACTTGCGAGTGTCGAGTGTAAATCTTTACAAAGTGGCAAATTTGGTATAAATAAAAATTCTTAAAGTATCTTAACCAGTAACTTCAGTGATAGTTTGAGCCAAACTGAACTTATAAATTTTGTGTGAGTGATTGAGAATAGTGGTGATGGTGCTGATTGATGATGGTCGATGAACCAAATACAAATCATCATTGAAATTAAATTGATAAAAATGCCTCAAATAAAAAGCACTCTAAGAGTTCGGAGGCATCGAGCACTCGGCAGTATCCCATATTTACGAGGTGAAAGTGCAAGTAAGTTCTTATATTAATTGTAAATAATATTTTCACATTAAGATTACACGTAACTTCTAACCTCAAATAGTATACCGAGCAGGTGACATAGAACACATCGGTATACATCTCCAAGCTCTTTATATTCATACCCTTCCTCATCAAAGAGCACATTCAGTCGTAAGTAGATATTATCCTACAGGCTCTAAATTGTATGAGTCTAGCCCGCCCGGTGAAAAAAATAAGATTTTATTTTCAGGTTTCGTACAAACTATCATCAAATCTGATACTAGGTTTTTATTTATATGTATTTTGTAATCTAAATAAATTTCATGATTTAATGTTAAATTCCAGATGATGGGTATAGAAGCCGGCCAAGATGACGTTTTATGCCTCTTGACGATGATCTTAAGCAAGATAAGAATGAAACTCAAAGCTTGGAAACCCCTCTAGATAATAGTAATGTAGTTTTAAATAATCAAGCTATGAACGACGTGGATCGGGGAGCTTTCTCTGAAGGTGAGAGAGTAAATGTTTATTGGGGATGTGACGAAAAATCCAGATATTAAAATTATTTAAAACCTCCAGCTGGATTTATTATTTTAAAAAGTTTCTCAAAGCACCTTGAAAATGTTCAAATTTTATTACATAGAATTTCATTTCATTATAATAGAATTATCTGGAGAAGCGTTAACAAAAATGAAGAAGAGGTTTGGCAAACCCAAATATCGATCTATTTGCGAGTAGAGTAGATTCTACATGTGAAAAGCAAGAAATAGTTTTTATCTTGGAAAAAGGATCCAAAATCGATAGCTATTCATGCATTTAGATTTTCATGGGAATATTATTTTTATGCATTTTGACATTTTGAAAAATGCCACGAAAAATAGGGCCCGAAAGACGATACGGTATCATAGTGGTACCAGAATAGCCGGCACATAGCCATGGTATCCTCTATTTTGTGCAAAAACAGTATTTATTTTTCTAATAGGGATCAAGAAGTTTTTGGGACAAGTTTACCCTGGTGGTCGGCATCTTATCAGGGAATCGTTTGAATTGCGAGGTACACCAGAGGCATCGATAGAAAGTACTGTGTCATCATTAAATGATTCATCGTTTAAACAATGCGAAACATGTCTGAAAAATGGTGGAGTTTCTGTGGATTTAGCTTTTGCGTTAACTTTTTGTCCTCTCCCTCAAGTTCCATGACAATTTTGTTTTTCAACTTGTTCTTTAAACTCTAATTGAAATAAAATATATCAGTGAAACACAAAAAACATTATCTTGCATATTGATATAATTTTTTGAATATAAATTGTTTAAAACATTTTAAACTCAATTTTGTTTCAACACAATGTACGGTGGAGTTTAAGAGAATTTTTAAGCCAATAAAACGTGTTTTGAAAAAAGTGGCACTTAACGGTTATGGCGTGACACCTTTCACTTCATAAAGTGCATTCTAGCACATGTATCTTTTGTAAAATGATAACAATGATTACATTATTTAGATTTATAATTTGCTCGAATTTCTGTACCAGAATTGGAGCCTTTTTAAGAATCACCCAGGTACAGACGAATTATCACTGGACATCTCCATAAGACCATAAGCCAATTTTTCGGCTTAGAAGAAGACTTCTCAGTGTTGAAAGAAGACCGAGTTTCTCGAATCACCACTTTTGTTTATGTGTAATTGCTTCTCAAATGGAAGCATTCGTTATGCTGAAACGCAGCACTAGATGTAGTTTCATAGGAAATTTTCAAATAAGCAAAAATGTTGCAAATAATGCAAAAATTTCAAGCGATTTTAACCGATTTTACAATATTTTATTGGGGTAGTAAAATAGATTTTAGGCGTGGTCCCTCGATGAAGGAATGAGTACAAAAATAACAAAAGTTTAACGTTTTATTTTCTGAGCTTTTATTTTTCTCAATAATTGAATCTTGGGACTGCATATTTAGCAGTTGCGTTCCAGGGTCATATTGAAACCATCCTCGTGCCCAAGTATGGTCATTTTCTGACAATGCATGCGATTCACAACTAGCCCAGGCGTCTTGTATGAAAAAAGGCCTATTAACCGTTTTAACTAGATAGAACGCGTTTCTTCGCTGGAGCCTTTTATTAAGTGGTCCTGATGCGAATTGCAAATTTGCTACAAATCACTTCGACGCCTCCCGGAAATATTTGGGGAAAATATTCTAAAAGCCGTTCTTACGAAGATTCCCATTACATTTTAGAGGAAAATGCCCCACAGAAAAATCAACTTAGACGAAATCCTGAGAAAATTATTTTAAAAAGAAACTTTTATCTTTAATAGGTACCAATTTATGATTCTTTAAATCAACCACACGGAGAAAATTTGTTCGGTAACCGTCACCGAAAGTTGTGGTGAAATGTGGATATCGTGGCTTCTCGGCAAATTTTCACGTGAAGCACTGTAACAGGAATTACACGAAAATCTAACGATCTGCGAAGAGATTGTAAAGAAATGATAGGCATATTTTCCTAAAAGCACAGGAGAAAGTATTGTGCATGGTCTTGACTGTTTACCAAGCCTCTCGGTACAGAGTACCGCACTGCTCACGGGAGCGTCCTAAAAAGACAAGAAGGTTTACGCTTCAGGACTTGAGAATTTACCAAGCCGCTCGGTACTCAGTACCGCACGGCTTATAGAGAATAAAAAAAATAATATCGTTATTGATTGTATGAATATGTTGTATACATATACATCAAACCCACACCAAATAATGTTAGTATAACTTACAAAGCTAAACTATAAATACACATACATAAATAAACCTATTCCTATAACTAATACACGCATACACATATAAACTATATCGCTATATTATACGAATCGCGCGCACGACGCTGGGAGTATAGATTTGAATCGTCCTTATATCCTAACCAGTAGAATGTATAATCACTTGTGAGAAAGAAATAACAGGGATGTTGATGCGAGTTCGCTCTTTGACATACACTTGGTAGTCGTTACCGAACGAACGGTAATTCTTCCAGTCCTGCACTGAAAAGATTCTCGGAATGAAAGTGAAGGCTCGCGAAAGTAAATGGGAAAATTTAATGCGACTGTTTTGAAATTTTCAATTTATCTTTGAAGAAATTTTACTTTGTTGATAGTATTTTCTATCGAATACTTCCTCACTTATTACATTATTCACGTTAATTTTTATCTTCCGCCTGTTACAGTGTGAGACTTGAATAATTACAGTACTAATATGTATTTTTTAATGTACATTGCATCACTATACTACGCGAAATAAACCCCAAAACGCCACGATATCCACATTTCACCACAACTTTCGGTAACGGTTACCGAACAAATTTTCTCCGTGCGGATTTGTTAAAAAAAGAGGTTGAGAAATGAAATTCTAAAGTTTGCATATTGCACTTCGAAATCTATTAATTTTATGGAAAAATGTTCTGCATATTAATTAAAATAGACGCAGTTTCTAGCAATTCTAAAAAACTATGACCTAGCTCTGACAGGTCATCAGTTACGATCTCCTAAACTTGACAAATTTTGACTTATTTGTAGAGCAGGACATTTTTTGCAAATGTATAAAAAATTATTCATCAGTAAAATCATTTTTCTTTCATTCACTGTGGACGACGTATTCTGAAGGTAAGCTTCACTATCAAAAGATAAAATGTGCACAGAATAGATTGTGTGAAGATTATTATTCTTTAAATAATTGTTAAAATATTAATTTATTTTAACGAAAATTTTAAAGAGTGTCGTGAATACATTTTTCATACTGGAAAATTATTCCGAATGGGACGGGTCAAAGTTTAATGCGGTCATAACTCGTGAACTATGGGGGGGTGGAAGATTTTTTTTTAATTCAAGTAAAATGTCCTGCCCTACAAGTTTTTCTTTGGGGTCATTGAGCTTGCTTTATACAGAAAAAAGCTGTTTAGAAAAAATTGAACACAAGTAATTTGCTCTAATATAGAGATAAAAAATGGTCAAGTTTGGGAGGCCATAACTCTCGACCAATCGGGACTAGGAAATTGTTTTTGGAATTACTGGAAATTGCGTCTACTTTAATTAATATCAAGTACATTCATTCGTGAAATTAACAGGTTCCAAAGTACAAATGTAAACTTCAGAATTTGAGTTTTCAACCACTTTAAAAAAAAATTCTGTTACTTTGAAGGATTATAACTCAGCCCCCATTGAAGATAGAACGTTCCTTTTTAGTAATTTTCTCAGAATTTTGTCTGGTTTAATTCTGTCGTAAGCCATTTTTCTTTATAATGCAATGGTAAGGGCCAATCTATGCAAACACGGCTTTTAGATTTTTTCCAGAATATTTCGGAGATGCGTCGTAGTCGTTTCCTGCAAACTTAAGATTTCAGTTAACAAGTATAGTCATCATAGATCTTGAAGATGGGATTTTCATATCTGAAAAATATCAAGCTCATTTGAGTTTACAGTATGAAGAAGTCAGCTTAAATATAATTAATTAAATAATTCTATAGAACGTTGCAAATTTGTACAACATGGGTATTAGTATATCAGTACACTTAGTGAATTTTGATTAATTAGTTTATTCAATAGTTTGTATAGCTTATCACAGGATTTTTATAAAATAATATATACTATATATAATATGTATAGTATATATATACTATATATATAATATAATATATATAATATATATACTGCATTAATATGATTTAGAAACCCTTCATATCAGGAACACAATTTTTATCAATCAAAATGAAAATGAAAATTTGGAGACATATGCGACCGTCCGCGAAGAAAGGGACCTAACGCGGAAAAAGTCGATGTTCAGTTTTTCACACCACTCGATACACGGAGAAGAATTGTTCGAGAAACTTTACTAAACTCAGTTGGGTAATGTTAGGACATATGGACACTTTGATAAAGTTTAATTTCTAGTATGGTAAAACGAAATTCGATAATTTTTCATTCACAAACATGAAAGTGTGACAAACTGACACGAATATCTTCTGAACTGTACTTTAATTAATACTGTTCTTGATAGTTGACATTTTAATGCACATAATTGTAAAATATATGAAACTTGAGATAAAGATTACTGAACAGTTGGGTAAAACGCGGTCGAGGGCTTGGTAGAAAATATAAGTGGGTTTACAGAAAAGGCATGAAGGAATCACTGACGCTCGAGAAACTTTAACTAGCAGTTTGGTAAATCGTGAGCTTCTGTGAATCAAAAAAAAAAACCCCCTGTACACAGTCAACAGCATACACCAGGGCTCTCCAGAAGGCAGTCAGTGACTGCAACGACTGCCGACTGGCAGTCGCGGGACTAGGTCAAACAGGCCCTCATAAATCTTGTCGTTCGACTGGTCCCTAGTCCTTCACGGTCATTATACCTACCTCTGGAATAAAATATATTTTGAATTTGAGTACAAACAAAATTCAGACCGCCCGGTGTGAAGGACGCCCAGGCGTAATTCACCGTGACCGTAACCCTTCGCTCAATTCCTGGAAAACTAAGAAAAAAATGGCAGAAAAAAAAGGTGGCAGTCATGCACTTGTCGTGGCAGTCAGCACCTGCTGAAAGTGGTGAGCCCTGGCATACACTCACATACACATTAGTCAGTCACATCCAATCAGAATACAATCTTGTTAAAAATACACTGACGACACCTAAACCTACTCAAACACACATAATATACATATAAATAAGCCTAATATAATACTACACATATAAGATGCTTTCGACGTAACTAGCTGAAATTTGGAACTTTCTTATATACTAACTAGAGGAATTGATTCAGCGCTTGTGAGAAATGACCAGTGGCGTGACAAAAGTTTTCATAAAAAGATTTATATTATAAGATATATATTTTTTGGAATATGTATTTTGTAATTGCCAGATTACGCATGAGTCATTTTCCACTTTTTCTTTGAATAATAGCTTGATTCTAATATTATCTGAGTGAGGTATTGAGATTATATCAAAGCACAATTTAATAAAGCTCCAAAATTTTTGACGACTTCGTTTTGAAATAATAAATAAAAAAGTATGCAAAATGTCTTATTACGCACCTATTCGAAGCTACAAATTCGAAATGAAAAATTGTCAAAAAATATTTACACCATTTTTTAAATATTTGAAATTTACAGATGTTACTCATATTAACTTGGAAAAGATAAAAACTATTTCGTCATGTTTCAAATAAGTATAGTAAGTACCTTATAGTAAGTACCTTTCAAGGAGTAAAATGAGCTTTTTTAAATTTCAATTGAATGAAAATCATATGACATTTACCTAAAGCGAATTGTGCTTTTTCAATATACATTACTTTCAAGCAATTAAATAAAAACTTTCAAATTGTCTGATAAATTATTGAAAATATTACACATGTTTTATATTGGTACTTTTTGCTGGAAGAAAAGTGATTTTTATCGGAAATGTCGATATAGGTTTCAAGGAAAATTTACAATTTTTTAACAATTTAAGGTTATGTTAACCCTTTTTACCAGAAATCGGTTATTTCAAATGAAAATAATTTTACTTAAAAATTAAACTTAGGATTTTGAACAACTTTAGGTTGAGATTAGTGTTTTTCGTCGGAAATTCAGCATATATTGTATAAAAATATTATATATTAATTGTGACTGTGCACAATTGAAAGAGTTACTCTTTGGTTAATACTGCAGTTGAAAAAGTATATAAAATGTTATTATAATTAATCAAATTATACACAAATTTCTGTAAAAGTAAAATTTTTTTCCATTTCGCTGAGTAAAACTACAAATTATTTAAAACATTGTTGTTAAATAATTATTCATACATTCTTCAAAGATTTTTACGATGTAGATTTTTGACAAAAACCTTTATTGCATTGTCTGGTGAAGAAATATTTTTAAAAATATCAAAAAATATTTTAGCTAATGAATTCTTGAAATAAAATTATATAGCGACATCGATTTGATAAAAAAATGTATTCATTTTTTCGTATGAAAAATTTCAGTTCAAGAGATTGTTTTTAAAAAGTTTTCATATTTTACTTTTTTAATTTGGAATTGAATTTTCTGTTATTATTACAAAAATTTGCAAAATCACACTATAGCAAGAGTTGTGTTGGAAAGATTTTTTTCGAAATCTCATTTATTGACAAATAATTTAAAAACACAATTCAATACAATCTAAGTTCATATTTAGTTCAAATTTTAACGGAGTATTAATTTTTCGAACCTTCTAGTATTGATATTTTTTTAAATTTGTATCATGCAATAACAAAAATATATACTTTCTTTTTTTCTTGATATATAATTTTTTCATTCCACTAAATGAAGAAAAAAACTACAAGTTTTGTAGGGAAACCACTAACATGGCAAAAAGCACTGAAATGGTATCACTAAGGTTTACGCCAGGGGCGTAAACTTTGATCCATGGTAATCAACTTTGTAATAACCTTCTTAAATAAACTCAATTTTTATTTTGCAATTGTAAAACTACTATTCATTATCAAATACTAAATGTCAACGAGGACTATAAGTAGGTTGAAAATTCAACACCTTATTCATAATTTCAAAAATTGCCAACATCTTCGAGGTGCTCAATACTTGCATACGATCCTGCCAGATTAGGGAGGTGGTGGGAGATGCCGGGCGACTGCGACTCGAATGTCGGTTCATCAAGCTATCGAATAAAGTCTAACGCAGCAAAAATGAAAATCTCTTCCACAGCAGATAAACTTTCATACCATGTGAAGGAAATAATAGCATAACCAAAATCAACGTTTCTCTAGAATTCATTTTAAACTTTACCAAACTTTCGAGTAAATAATACATTTTTTACTTAGAAAGATTCACCGAAATTTGTCATTCTATAACCGAATTCGAGGGAATTGTTAATATTGCATAATTTAAAGTTTGCTTGACTTTACCTTTGCAAACTTTCTTTAACTAATATGAAGTTTTATCCCATTTTTCCTTAATGTATGACAGAATAGTTTTTAATAAATCAATGTTTACTTTTGACAATTTTTACTATTCGGAAACTTTAATCGGCGCTATCAAATTGTACCAAAGTGTCATGTATTATTTAACCTTTTGCACGTCACAAATTATTACAATAATGTCAAATATTCTCCCTTTGGTCCATATATCCCAATTGTACTCAAAAGTTTGGTAAAGTTTCCTAAACAAATTTTCTCCGTGTAGTTTCTTATTTGCTCTTTCACAATAAAAAATATTACTCCTATATTTAAAAAATTCGAATTGATAATAATCTGCAAAGTGAGGCCCTCTTAGGGAGTTCTTGTGCTGGAACGCCTCTTCAATCGCTCCTCCTGTAAAATGAGGCTACTGCGCATTATGTATCTTTCTTCGCGGACGGTCACATATTCAAAAATTCAGATAAAATTATTAATGGGTAATTGTTTCTCCCATTTTTTCGGAAACTGCTTTTTAGAGCTGAATCAGCAATAAGTACACCCCTAATTCAAATCAGTCTATATACACTAATTTGAATTAGCGGTATACTGATCGCTGATTCAGATTTAAGGAGTGTGCTTTCCTTACGTAAAATCCCATAATAATTATAAACACCGCCTAAAGGTGACAATTGAATGATTGCATGCCTGAATTTCACAAGTTAATGCCTAATATTGGGCTTTTTGTTCAGCACATTTTAAAAAATCTATCTTATTAGGTATAAATTGAGACAACCCTAATGGATTACACGAAAAGTAACTTGTGGTGCCTAAATAAAAATAATTTTGCGTATTCCACAGCTGGTATTCGATTCCAGAGAGAAACCGCGAGTTGATTTTCTAATACAAATTGTTCGAAGAAAAAAGCTAAACTCATTTTGAATCGGATAACGTCCCTCAATAAACACGCTGCGTTTTTTAGTCAAAAAGAACGTAAACGGAGTTGTAAAACGGAAGAAAATTACATGAAATTTCCCGGAAGAAACACGCAGCAACAGTAATCCTGCCTTATTCTTTGCTTGAATGATTTTTTTATTACAAAGTCAGAAAGAGCCGAGAGTATTTTTGTGATTAATTTAATTGCCAAATGAAACAAAAATAACTAATTGAAGAAAAAAAAAATCGAGGACCGTATTTTTGAATAAATACATTTAAATCAACCATTTTTATCACTTCTCATAATGATTAGATTCTTCAACTTTATAGAAATGAAACATACAAGCAGTGACAGACATCAATCACTCATGAAATTCTTATGATACTATTTTTCAATTGCAGCAGGGACTGAGTTTTATTCAAAAATCATACTTTTGTCGTCTTTTCACAACAATTTCTGTGAACAATTATGTATTCGCAATTATTTACGCTAAAATTTACTATTTACATTTATTCAAATATTTTTAAAGTTTTAAGCATTCAAACTGAATAAAGTATACTAAAACACTCAATTTTTTAAACCGTTCTATAGCTATTAAAGTATTTTAAAATGTATTTAATAATTGAAGATATTATTTGAAAAATTAAAAAATGTTGTACTAGTACTATAAATGTTCCTCAATTAGTTGTAAATTCTTCCCCTAGAAAAGTTCTTTTTCTCCCATGCAAAATAACGCGGATTGAACTTACATAGCACCGTTTAGCAGTATCCGCTTCAATTTTAGTTTGTGATTTTGTACTTGTGGACATGTCAGGTACTTAACGGAATTTTTAGTTATGTTTTATTTTTCAATTTCTAAATCATCGCAGTAAAAGTTTCCAGACTTTAAGAATTTTCAGCAATAACCAATATATTAGTTATAAATATTATATGGTCAACATTTCGATGAATTGTCTTCTAAGCAAGAAGCTGGAGTTGCTAGTTGCTATCAAAGGAAACTAGAGAGGACGGCGAAGCGAGCAATATTCAAGTTTCAAGTACTTTAAATAATAAACAAGCAATATTCTTATACATTGTAGAATTTGGTTCTATATAGACTCACGTTTTAGTTGGTACCACAGTCTACAAAATTAACTTCAGAGTGTTTTTCGTTTACTTGAGAAACTGACGTCATGGCTATAGCTCTGGATAGTATGAATTAGTAGTGCCGATGCTTCCTTTTTAATAAATACTACAACATGTCTATCCTCATTTTTTTTCAAAAATTAAAAAAATTTAAAAAATTTCAAATCAAAAATAGTCACCTGATACACCGTTCAAAGACTCTATTTCATATCGCTATACTTATAATAATATTATACAGCCTCAAAAAACCACCACTAGTACATTTAACAAACTACTTCTCAGATGCCTTCAACTATCAACTATCACAAAAATAATATAAGACACCCAAGAAGACACCCCTAGTATATTTACCTAACCTCATCTTAATTTACTTCGAGTAAAGCAGCCAAAAATATTTCAAATCAAAACTAGTCATGTCAGATACCTTCGTCCCAAGACTCTCGTAGATATCCCTATCCCTGCAATAATTTTGCACACCCCCAAAGAACCACCTCCGGTACATTTAACGTATCCAGTCTCAACTGCCTTCAACAAGAACATATAATACAGCCTCAAAAAACCACCCCTAGTATATTTAACGAACCCAGTCTAAGTTGCCTTCAACTAAAGCAGGCAAAAAATATTCAAATTACGAATAGTCAACCCAGGCACCTTTCCAAGACTAACAGATATCGCCATACCTACAATAATATTACACAGGGTCAAAAAATCACCACTAGTACATTTAACGAATCCAGTCTTAGCTTCCTTCTACAAAAACTGTTCAAAATAATCACGCCAAACACTTTCCCAGGAGTATATTAGATATCCCGATCTCTGCAATAATATTCAACGACCCCTAGTATATTTAACAAACTCAGTCTCAGTTATCTCCGACTTGAGGAGTCAAACAATTTTCAAATTAAAATTAGTGACCACATACCCTTTCCCAAGACCCTAGTAGATATCGCTATCCCTACAATAATATTAGACAGCCCAAAAAACCACCCCTAGTACATTTAACAAACGCCGTCTCAGTTGAATTTAACTAAAGCAGCAACAAAATTTCAAATAAAAAATTGTTTCTCCAGACATCTTTCCAAGGCTCTAGCAGATATCGTAATTCCTACAATAATATAATACAGCATCAAAAAACCACCCCTAGTACTTTCATCGAACCCTCTCTGAGCTTCCTTTAACTGAAACTGCTGAAAAATAAAAAAAAATTAAATAATCACCCCACACACTTCCCCAACACATAATTAGATATTTCGATCTCTACAATATGTTCAAAAGCTTTAAAAAAGCACTCCAAGTACATTTAAAGAATCCCACCTCAGCTGATTTCAACTAAAGCAGGCAAATAATTTCCAAGTAAAAATATTCACTGTAGACACCTACCCAGGATTCTACTTTATATCGCTATACCTACAATAATATTCAAGAACCTCATTAAACCAACCTTAGTACATTAAACAAACCCCCTATGAACTGCCTTCAACTGAAACGGGAACAAAATTTGGAATGAAAAATATTCATTCCAGGCACCTTGCCAAGACTTTAGTTTATACCCTCATCCTCACTGTAACTTTGAGCAACCCCAAACAATTACCCCTAGTACATTTATCAAACCTCATCTCAGCTGCTTGCAACTATGAGAGCCAATCAATTTCAAATGAAAAATAATCAGCCCAGACATCTACTAAAGTCTTCTGAAGGTGTTTGGGGTGATAATTTTTAATTTGCGATCAAGATCCTAGTCGACTAAATTTGACGACGTACTAGTTGAAGCGTTCATCCTATTTTTATGTTCTTTGCCAAAATTTCTTCATCGGGGGTATGTTTGCAGTGGAAAATTCTCCCTAAAAAAATATTTGATAATTTTTAATACATGCGTATACCAGTGAGAGATGACTGAATGACTAATTGTAATGACTTATCATCTAACTACGAATGGATCAGTCCTCATTTGCGCACGTATACATCATATATTTCGAAGATATATTTTTTTTTATAAAACTTTCATTTGAGAAAGAACAATCGTCTTTTACAGAATTTAAGATAATTTTACGGAAATCAAGAGATTTCTACTCAATTCAAGAGAATTTTATAGACTGCACAAAAATTCTACTGAATTCATGAGAGTTCTGTTCAACTCAAGAGAATTCTGCCAAGCGTAACAGAATTCTGCTGAATTGAAGACAATTATACAGATTTTAAGACAATGCATAAATAAAGGGAATTCTACTGTATTTACGAGATACTCATACAGAATTCCAGAGAGTTATGATTAATTCAAGGGAATTCTGCCAAACTCTGCTGAATTCGAAAGAAAACACGATAATCTCACTGAATTCAAGATAACTCTGCCAAACCTAGGAGAATTCTACTGAATACAAGAGAATTAAAGAAGTTTGAGAGAATTTCACATATGTCAAGAGAATTCTACTGATTTCAAGAGAATGCTGCTGAATTTAAAAGAATTATACACAATTTAGGAGATTTCTACATCATTAAAGAGAATTCTACTGAATTTACGAGATATTTTTACAGAAATCCAGAGAATCATGATCATTTCAAGGAAATTCTACTGAATTCTGAAGAATTCTACATTATTCAAGAGAATGCTATTGATCTCAAGAGAACTCTGCCGAACGTTAGAGAATTCTGCTGAACTGAAGAAAGTTCTGCCGAGCTTAAAAGAATGCTACTGAATTCAAGAGAATTTTACATAATTCAACAGAATTCTACTGAATTCATGAGAATTGTACTGAATACAAATGAATTCTACTGAAATCAATAGAATCCCACAGAATTAGAGCGTATTTTGCTGATTTTACGAATATTCTGCTGAATTCAGAAGAATTCTTCACAATTCAGGAGAATTCCATTAAGTTCTCGAAAATTCTACAGAGTTCAAGGGAATTTTAAGGAATTCATGAGAATAATGTCTAACTTGGTTGAGTGTGGAAAATATATATTTTAATTTTTGTACCTCGCTGACGTGTGCAGTTACACCAGAGAGTCGCAACCTACTGAAAAGCGAACGAAGGAGAAATTATACGAACTGAACTTGTTTATGCATACACTCTTGTCGAGGGCACATTGACTTTCGACCGTCTAACGCGTACTTCTGATTGTTTAATCTTGAATTGTTAATTACTCGGTAATTATTATATTTTTCTAATTTTTTTATAATTATTTTTGACGTAATTTTTTTGTTGGAATTCAAAAATACAAAAATGTTTTTTGAATACTGGGACACCCTGTATATGGGAATTATATTATCTCCCCTGTTATATGTGAGTGGAAGTAGAGATGCACGCCGAGACGAGAAATTCTGGGAACTCGCCTGATATGCTCGTATTCGAGATATTTTTGTTTCTCGATAATATTTGAATCGGTGAATGTTAAAGGGGCAGTAGTCCAAGAAAGCTGACTTTCGAAAAACGAAAAAAACTGTCCCGTTCCGAAAATATTGGTAAATTGCTTAATTAGGCCTTACGCATTTGTGGAACCAGTGGTCAGAGAGATATTTGAAGAGGAAAGAGAATTTTAATACAATTTCCCTATTTTATAGAATTTTTTAAAGGTGCTGGACTACTGCCCTTTCAACATGCTACAACAAAATCAAGTCTTTTTTCGTTCGTTTTTTCGATAAATTGTTGAAAAGTCAAGGTTGTTATGACAAACAATCATTTTTCAAGTGAAACTGAATTAATACAGTCTTTAATCACTGTCTATATCTTGTTGGCCTTCCCGAGTGGGCCTTCGGAAGGCGATTTCCTCAAAGAGTATTCTGGATTCACCTGAAATGTAATCCAGTATTTTTTTCAGGTCTTCGAGTTTTTTGGGTTTAATGGGGACTTTTCCAGTGGGGTAAGATGCCTCGGTAGGTAGACGAACGGTGTCTCTGAACGTTTTCTTCGTTTTTTTTCTTGGATTACTGCCCTTTCAACATGCTAACCTGGAAAACTCATACTTTTCAACCGCCTCTACGCCTCTAAAATGTGGTAGACAGCGGTCCTTATAGCATGAAACGATGTGCTGCACACATAGAACCCGAAAATGCAAAAAAAAAAAGAAAATCGATAAAAATGGACAACTGCCCCTTTAACATTCACCGATTCATTTACAGTTTAAATTTGACATTTCGCGTAAATCTCAAAAATAAGGTAGCAGAAGTTGAACACTATGTAAGTGGAATCACGACGAACAAGAAGGCCGGAAAGAAACATCGTCAGTTTCGAGCTCATCAAAGTAATGATTTGATACTAAATAAAGTAATTAAGTATAATAATTTTAGAAAATCTAACCAATTAATTGATAAAACATTAGGTTATGAAATAGTAAACTAATTCTGCCGTACAAACTTAAAAGATACATAAGTCCAATCTCACGCGAACTGAGAAAATCGAGTAAAACTGTTTGCCCAAAGAACTCTAATATCGAATAATATTTTGAACAATCTATTTACACTATTAGGGTAAAAATACTGTGCTCTTTCACATTTTGCGATAAAAAATTGATTTTTTAAACAATTTCTATTAGAAAATGGACTTGCGTATTTTTAATAGTCGCGAAAAGTCGAAAATACAAGGCAAAAAGAACACAAAGCCACTTGCGGACAGTGCCTTTATCGCATAGATCGAGCGCGGCCTCGAAATCTGACACTATGAGTGTAGTTCCACCGACCAAGCTTTGGCTGCGTGGCGTCGCTTACACGTGAGTGGCGTGGCCTATATTGCGCCTTGGAGGTGGAGGGGATACACAGGAGTAGGCGAGGAGTCCAAGAGGGGTATCCGCATTCTCTTTCCAACCTGTGTATCCCCTCCACCTCTAGGCCACTGGATACGCCACGCCACTTACATATAAGCGACGTCACGCGGCCAAAGCTTGGTCGGTGGAATTGCACTCTATGAAGGGTGGTGGGGGCTGGTCTTAGTGTCATATATAATATGGATCAGCTTATTCCAAATATCCTGATCTTCGCATGAAATAGTATTTGTACTGTTTTAATGTTATTAATATTTTTATTAATATAGTGCCAAAAAAATTAATTTTTAGTAATTAAATAATTCTTTGAATGAAAATAAACATGCTAAAATCGAATAAGATAACAAATTTAGTAGAAAAGCATATTATCCAATTGGAGCATTTTGTGGTGGTTGTCCAAATTTGATCGTTGAATTCTTGTTTTATTTTCAGGAATTCTATACATTGACTTGATTATTAGACTTTAAATGGGATTTTGAATTTGATTTTAGTCTGATTTAAAATTCTTGAATTTTAACATATTATCCATCAAATGAATACTAATTATTTTAATGAAGTCGAATGACGTAATTTAGTTTGTCGAATCTGATGTACGTAAACTAATTGTGTTAACATTTTGTGTTAAAAAAAAGGAAAAATTAGATTAGTTTTTATGAAAAATTATCTTTTGATCAAATGCTCTCACTGAAAATTAACTTATTTTTTATGTCTACTTATGTCTACTGAATTGTCCATGGGAAAATTAAAGTTTTTTTGATGCTTTACAAAAAAGTTTCTTCGAACAAATGGCTATTTTGTCTAGTTTTGACTAGATTACTAGATGAAACGATAATACCTAAATTATTATAAAAAATTGATTTTGCTTTAAGGCATCTGCATTTTTGTAGATAAAATGTAATTAATGAACCCAAATAAATATTTAAAAGTCATCCGTTTTACATAACTTCAACTTTGCAGAAGGGGACACAAAGGGGTATAAATTATGGCAGTAAACCATTTAAGTAAGTTTTTGGTAATTCAAAATCACATTGTTGATTATTTTAATAGAAAGTATGAATAACGAAGCATATTATTAAACATTTTGCGTACAAGTATGTATGTTTTAATTATTGACGCATCTCAGATTTAAAATATTTTTTAATAGTAAATGATTGCAAAAGGATTAGTCGCACTAATTCGATATGCAATTTGCGACTACTTAACATTTAGAAAACGTAGTAATTTAAAACTTATACATATCTTGAGATATTTTATTATATAAGAAATTTATTGAAATTCATTAAAAATTTATTATATCTTGAAATATTTTGAGAGAGAGTCTGAGACGTATGGATTTCGACACTAATCGAAATTGTACAATCATCAATTTTTACCTATATTTATTCCAAATACATATTTTTACCGTAGAAGAAAGATAAATTTCACGCCAACAATGTACACATTCAATCTATATGTATAATATATTATATATTAATTATATTATCACGCGCTCTTGCTGGCTGCCGCTCGTCCCGCAACTGCGAAGTCCGAACATTTCTGAAGAGTACCGAAAATAGCCGGGACTTATTTCCCTTCGATTTCGGATCAGTGCTCGAGCTATTTTACAAAGCAAAAACATACGCAAGGGCAAGCGATTCTTTTCGTTTGTAAATACGCTCCGCACTCGGTCACGTTTACAAGGCAAAAAAGGCACAAAGCACTTTAGGTTCTTTTTTATTTGTATGATGATGACGTATTAGATGCCGTGTACAAATTTTGGGACACGCAAAGGCTTTGTGTATTTTTCAACTTTTTCGACTTTCCTCAGTTTTAAACAATCGTTTTTTGCAATAAATATTAATAATTAATCACTTGTATTACCCTAGTTAGATGCAGCTTTTTCTTACGAATCCAGTGATACCAAAAACTCATTTTTCATAAAAATGTCACTTATGTATCTTTTTAGTTTGTACGGCAGAATTTAAAACTCAAAAGGGTAGAAAATATAAAGGAACTAGTCCAATTTCTCATAACAACTAAAAACAAGAAAAAAAATGTAAAATTTGTTTAGGCAGAAATTAAATTCATTTTAGTAAAAATGGTAAGTGTCCCAGTAATCGTGACAATCCCAATAACCGTGAAACTTAATTATAATTTGAACATATTGTTTGAAAATATCTTGAAAGTAACATTAAATGATGAAAACAATTCATTTTTAGCATTTTATTGTAGCGAGTAACATTGCAATGCGTTTAAATTGAATAAAAAGCAAGAAAAATGGCGTCAAGATTACTGGGACATTTACTTTATTATTTTTCCAAAATTTCGTTATATTTTTCGTATTATTTTCATTTATATTCAAATACATTTTTTTAGATTCTCTGTCTTAAGGATCTTAATTGTTTTACAATTTCCTAACCTAATGTTGTTATGAATGAAGTGGTTAGTTTTTGTAAAATCGTTTTACTTCAGTTAATATTAAATTATGATTTTGATGACCACGAAGCGTTCAATGGTCTTTTTTTACCTTCTTGTTTGTTTTCATGTGATTCCACTCCTATATTTTTCAAATTTCGATGCATTATTTTTTTATATTTACGCGAGATGTCAAATTGTAAACTGTATCGAGAATCTTACCCGATATCGCTCGTTTTCCGAGATTCTCGACCAAAATCAGGAGAAACGGGACAACTTCTCGCTGTCGTTAGTCGGGTTGGTTCCCGCAATCGACGTTTTCTTCCTTCGTCCCGCCCGAATGCATCTCTAGGTGGAAGTTCGTTTCCTTGAGAAATTCGAAGAAATTAAATGCCTATCGTCTGATGAAACAAACTTTTGATAAAAAGTCTAAGGACTAAGAGCAAAATTATCTATTTTTTTCTTCCAAAATTTAATAACCTTCTATGAACCAAATTTCATATGAAAATTGAACAGTTATTAAAAAATGAATATACAGGGTGTCCACGCTGGGGCTTACCGAAAATTATGCAACTTGTTTTACACGCCATTGCTATTCTTATGGACGTGTATGACCATAAGATTGTAGGACATAATTTTAAATGTCAAATGTCTTATTAATATTCATTCACATTAAGTATCGCGCAACTGCTTAATTAGGAGCTTCGTGTACATTATTGAAGATGCGCTAATAAATATCAAAGCATATGGGTCACCGGCGCGGCACGCAGTCCGCAACGCGACATGGATTTAAGCCAAGCGCGGTAGCTCTGCAGCTCTTCGGAAATTGAAAATGATACATTGGAAGTTTTCCATTAATGAAACCTTTCGCCTTTGTATTAAGTGTCAAACGCAGAGCCGAATTTCTCTGAAATCTGTACATAAAACTAAAAAATGCTACTATGTATGTGTGTATACTAAAAATCGAAGGATACATTTTCGAATAGAAACATACAATATTTAATTTTTTAGCCACCTATTTTTTGATTTTAGTGTAGTATTCACTTGCCGAATCATTATAATGAAAATTAAAATTTCCTACGATAATTTCATTGAGCTTCTTATACAAATTTTAATATTGTAAATTGAAATTAAATTAAGTTTTAAAGAAATAAGTATGCTTTAATTTGAAACTTGTGTCATAAAATCGCGAGGCGCAATATACCTTTTACAGTTTCAAATTTTTATGGCACGAATCGCAGTGCTCAACTTTGATTGCAATGCGGTCACTGCCACTGCATCTTCTCTTTTTGGATTAAAACAATAGATCGAGGTTCACTCTTCATTGAAAAAATTGTGGAGAAGTAACTCATCTCCGTTTAATAATGGAAAAGAATATAACACAGCCCCACAAAAAGAATTAAATTTCATATCCCTGAACCAGATCCATGCATCCTTTTGTACTTTTTATCGCTGAATCCGAATCCGAAGTCAAAAAAATTCATATACCTCAGACATTTTAAGCTAGAGCCAAAAAATACCCCTAGAATGGGGTGAAACTGAGATTAAGCAACGAGCATAGTCGTTGCATCTTAATAAATCGAATTATACAAATTTTCAAGTGTAAAGCGCATAAAATTGATTTGAAACACCCCTCCCCAGTGAGTAACCTCACTTACCCTCTAACCCAGCTAACCCCTAAACACGACCTCTACCAAACGACAAGCAGGCTAACCCACCTACCCCTGGAAACAGCGAGTTTAATCGCCTATTTTTTTGAAATAATTACATTCGACACCACCAGCGTGCTAACCCACGTACCCCCTAACTCACCTAACCCCTAGGAACGAATCCTGCCAAACCACAGGCAGGCTAACCCACATACCCCTGGGAACAGCGAGTCTAGTCCCCTATTTTTTAAAAATATTTAGATTCGACACCACAAGCGTGCTGACCCACGTCCTTTTAACTTAGGGATAGTTTCTTTTAACTTTTTAGGGGTGGCTTATTAGTATTACGTTTGACCCAGGATACTTAACGTCCAGCGCCGATTTTCATGAAACTTGGCACAGGGGTAGAATTAAAAAAAAACAGGTCTAGAGTTTCGACTAAACTCGCTGTTCCTAGGGGTAGGTGGGTTAGCCTGCCTGTGGTTTGGTAGGATTCGTGTCTAGGGGTTAGCTGGGTTAGGGGGTTGGTGGGGTACGTGGGGAGGGGTGTTTCAAATCAATTTTATGCGCTATATACTTGAGAATATGTATTATTCGATTGATTAAGATGCAACAACTATGGTCGTTGCTTAATCTCATTTTCAACCCTTTCGAGGGGTGTTTTTTGGCTCTAGCTAGAAATGTTGGGGGTATATGAATTTTGTTGACCGTGGATTCGGATTCAGCGATAAAAAATACATAGGGATGCATGGGTCTGGTTCAGGGATATGAAATTTAATGTTTTTTTTATGGTGCTGTGTAATAGAAGTAAGAATTCTAGGACATGAATAAGTCTGTCTCAGGTGAATCTTTCTCAATGTTCATTATGCTGAAATCATTCTCACCTTAATAGAAAACTCCATAAAGAATTAATTCAATCCAAATAATATGTAGGTGCATATTTCACATTATTTTTTAGGTACTAGCGTGAAGAAATTTGAATTCACTGCATTTATTGCATAATTTAAACCACCTTTAAGTTAAATTTGAATTTCACGCATGTGTATTGAAACAGTAGAGGGCACTTGTATTTTGCGAAGTATTAAAAAATCGAGTTTCCCCATAAGGCACTCACCTAAACTTTTACCTAATTTGTTTCACCAGAAAATATTGCCGAATTAGGTAACCTCGCAGAAGCAGCTGTTGAGAGAAATAGCGTAGAGAGGTAGGGGAAAGTTGCCTAAGACGAGCCCCCTCCTAAGACGGGACACCCTGAATATTTTTGTACAAAAGCAATATAGTCATCACTTACGCATGCGAATACGTGTTCAGCAAAATTCTGGTTATTTTGAAGGTGTTTTTTCCTGCACTGGAAGTAAATTAACAAAAACAGAAAGGAAAAATTATTTTCGTACGTTAGAGAACGAACTTTCACCTGTTTTAGAAGTTGTGATTTGATAACTTCTAATGATTTGAAGGAGTAAGTTATGTTTTTGTTTGATAGATAATTTTGTAAACTTTGCAACTGATACTTACGTTTTATTAATTCTTATGCTATTTGATTAAAATATTTAAAAAATTGTGATCATGCGAAATTCCTAAAACGAGCCCCGGTTAGGCTAGAGAACTGTAGGTAAAAGCGAAATCTGCTTTCCTTCTGAGTTTCCGATGGTCTCAATGGTAATGACCAGGGACTGAGAGTAAAACGTTTTGATCATTTTGGGTTTTGATCCCTGAGCCGACGAAAAAAGGATCGTGAGGTTTAACTCTTCTCGAGATCAGAAAAGATGTACTGTAGGGAGAAAGTGATCCCATCCCGCGTTGAGGCTCCCTCCTTCTGAAGCACTCAGGAACGGATGGGTTGTGGCAGCAGCCGGTCAGCGTTTGACTCCCGAGGAGAGCAGGTACAGAGGATCGATCCTTTAGTTTGTGTACTGATGAAAAAAAGTACCCGGGATCGAATCTTTGAAAGATCGAAACCTACAGACTGCCGGAAGGTTTTACTCCTGATCGGAACTCACCCGAAAATGCTTTCAAACGATCCCGAAGGGAGTGGACTGCGATCCGAATTCCGCTCTCTGGAGTATTACTCTCAGCCCATGCAATATAATGTTCTCAAGTCTGAGTTTCTGATTTTAAAATCTGAATAAAAGCTACTTCGTGGTAATTTAGCAATTTTCGAATAATGCAAAATTATATTGTACGCATGTTCAAAACACAACTATATATTATTAGTTATTAATAACACAATAATGCAGCATTTTATCAATAAGCATGCAGCGTGAATTATTAAGACATATAATTCTATAAAAAAATAGAATACAGGAATTAACTTCATAAAATCTTGTTCTATTATTTCTGAAAAAAATGGTGCAGTTTTACTCAAGATCACGAGTTATAATACAAAATATCATCGAAATTTGTGGTTCAAAACAAAAAAATAGGATATATTTCGAAACTATTTCCTTTTTAAGATATGCGTAAGGGGCCGTACAGTAGTTGAATTACGTAACGGATTATATGCCATTTCTGAGACCCCCTCCTTCCTGTAACAAACTGTAAGAACTTTTTTCTATACCCCCCACCCCTACTCTTTCTGTACGTAATTTTTCTGTTTGCAACAATGTTTTACTAATGTCTAATTTTTAATTGGCCTTCATCATTAGTATTCAAATAGCAGCATTTTTATTTTGAAATACTTTTAACCTAGAATCTTTTATGAATGGAATAAACCAGTACTTCAGATTTGAATTTAAAATTTTCAAATTTTCACTCCATTTTAAACAACAAAATGTCTTTTCTACTATAAAAGATAGCTTTCCAACTAAATACTTGAATTTCTAACATAATCGTTGAATTTTCAACCTCAAAATATAAATTCCCAACAAAAAGTGTTATAGTTTATATTTAAATCCAAAAACATGCAATTCATTTTTAAAGAAAGTCATTTAAAATCAAAAATACCAATTTTCAAGAAATAAAGATTTTTCACGAGAGGGAAAAAATTTTACCCAAATTGTTGAACCTTCAAGACAAAAGACGAATTTTCGCTACAAAAATGGAAGGTACAAGCAAAAAATATGACTTCAGCAAAAAATTACTTTTCCACGAAACTGATGCATTTTCACCTAACAAAAATAAAATTGTAAACCAAGAGAAGTATTTCTTTTGGTACCAAATTAGGATAATTTTCAACTAACAAAGATCAATGAAAAATTTCAACAATGTAGTTTAACTTTTACAACAGTAGTTGTATTTTCAATTCGGAAATATTAATTTTCAACGAAATAGTTAAACTGTCAATCAAAGAGATGAATTTCCAACGAAAAATGTATCACAAAGTGATACTCAAGCAAAGGAGCATAATTTGTAACCGAAAAGTTGCATTTTCATTTAAAAATAAGAAATGTTTAATTAAGCGGCAGAATTTATAAATCAAAAAGATTAATTGGGGAAAAATAGTAGAATTGTATGTTCAAAAGGATTTTAGTTGACTTTTCATAATCAAAATATGAATTTTTAACCAAGCAAGAATTCTCGATGACAAAAAAAGATTTTTCAATTCGAAAAGACGAATTCTTACCCAAGAAGGATGACTTTTTAACAAAATGTTTAATTCTCTACCCAATGGGTGTATATTGTTATCCCAAAAAAATGAAATTTCTTTTGAAACAGATACATTTTTATTGAAAAAGAAAATACATTTTAAAAGAATAGTTCAATTTTCAACC
>CAKNXH010052064.1:0-11516 GCA_932178445.1 Andricus quercusramuli | reverse complement strand
ACACGGAGAAAAATGGATGGTCAAAGTTAGAAAGTCAAAATTTAGAGAGCCAGTCAGTCCTTCTATATGGTCGAACGGTCCTTCCAAAATTTTTTAGACATAGTCAGAAAGACTTTTATTTTATGGCCAGTCTGACGGTTATAAGAACATCAGATTCATTGTCGGGGATAACTAAGGTATCCCTTTCGGGATGGTCCATACGCGCATCTTTTTTCCACTCATTTCGACCATCCACGAAGGAATAGATAAACCATCGCATATGCTCGATTGCTCGACGTTTGCGCGTCAATCATGCGCCTGAAAATTTAGAGGTTACCGGGTATCGCTAATTAGTGCCAATTTGCATAACGGACAAGTGGACCGCGTGGTGCCGATCCATCCGATAAACTGTTTTTAAAGTATTGCCAAATATTGCTAGTGGTGCTAGTGTTGTGCTTGCGGTGTTGCTAGAGTTATTCCCTAGTGTTGGGAATGCAAACGATCGTATTGGTAAGCATCTATTTGACATAATTTTGTGACATTCGAAACAGTTAATACTGATATTTTTTAGGTTATATTATAATACAAGTTTAAAGTCATTTATAATTATTTGAGTAATCACTGATTATTCTAGCATTAATTAATGTAGTTTAAACTTGATTTGTAATTATTAATTTAACAATAAAACGTTATCTTTCAGTTGTCTTCTATTGCACATTTGAATTCGTGCAAGTATCGATGGAAGGGTCTGTGTCGTCGTACGTGAAGCTGATGAAGAGCTGGAAGTGTGGGCGAAATATAATTAAAATATTCAAAGGTAATTATCATTAATCTTAATTGAAAAGTCAGCTAATTGGTTAAAAATTTGTGTGCATTTTTTTGACAATTTATTTTTGGGATTAAGAACTCAATGTGTCAAGTTAAAATTGAACTGTTTGATTGAAAACTGACCTTTTTGTTAAGACTTCATATTATCGGGTTGAAAATTCCATTATTTTATATAGAAAATTAGTCTGTTTTAAAAACTCAACTGCATTGTAAAAGATATATTTTTTTTATTTAAAATTATTTTTTACAATGAAAATTTAAGTATTTCATTTTTGTTTGAAAATTAATCTTTTCAGTTAAAAAATTTAACTATGTGGTTCAAAATTTATGCAATTTCTTACAAATTTCTTTTTTTGGTGGGACAATCATAAGTTTAGTAGAAAATTTATATGTTTAGTTGAAAAATGAACTTTTTTAGAATTTCCCTTTTTTGGAGTAAAAAACTTATTTCTTAAACTGAAAATTCAACCATTTGGTTAAAAATGAACTTTTTGGAGAAAATTTCATATTCTCGGCGTGAAAATTCTACTATTTTATACAGGAAATTCATCTTGTTGTCTTTGAAATTCAAAAATTTCTTTGAAAAGACAAGTATGCGGTAGGAAATTTAACTTTTTTGTATAAGATTAGTCTCTTTTCTCACAAAATAATTTTTTTAAGTAAAAGTCAATTTCTTCAAATGAAAAGTTACCTGTTCCATTTATGGTAAACATTTTTTTATTTATTTTAGAACTTCACCTATTTGGTTGAAAATTAATGTGGTTTGTTAAAAATTCGTCTTTTCTTTTTGTAGAAAATGAATCCTTATTGAAAAGTCAACTATTTGGTAAAAAATGTGTGAATTTTTTTGAAAATTTATTTTTAGAATTAAAAACTAAATGTATCAAGTTAAAATTTGAGTATTTTATAAAAAACTTACTTTTTTGTTGAAACTTCATATTATCGGGTTGAAAATTCCATTATTTTATATAGAGAATTCGTCTGCTTTTAAAATTTAACTGCTATGTAAAAGATTCATTTTTCTTAATCTAAAATCAATTTTTTGGCAATGAAAATTTAAGTATATCATTTTTGTTTAAAACTTGATCTTTTTGATTTAAAAATTTAACTATATAGTTCAAAATTCATATAATTTCTTACAAATTTCTTTTTTTGGTACAAGATTCATAATTTTAGTGGAAAATTAATATTTTTAGTTGAAAAATGAACTTTATTAAAATTTCCCTTTTTTGCAATAAAGAATTGTTGCTCAAACTGAAAATTTAACTATTTGGTTGAAAATGAACTTTTTTCTTAAAATTTCATATTTTCGGGTTGAAAATTCTACTATTTCATATAGGAAATTCGCCTTTCTGTCTTTAAAATTCAAAAATTTGTTTAAAGTCAACTGTGCGGTACAACATTTAAGTCTTTTTATTACAAAATCATTTTCTAAATGTAAAATCAATTTCTCCCAATAAAAATTTACCTATTCCATTTTTGGTTAAAAATTGTTTTCCTTTTATAATTTACAACTTCACCTATTCGGTTGAAAATTAATTTTTCCCAAATGAAACTATTCTATTTTTGTTCAAAAAATAATCTTTTTAATGTAAAAACTTAACTATTTGGTTAAAAATTTATGTAATTTCTTACCATTTTTTTTTGTAGAAGATTGATAATTTTAGTAGAAAGTCCATGTCTTTGTTTGAAAATTAATGTTTCTGAATGAGAATTAAACTATTTTATTTTGGTTGAAAAATTAATCTTTTATTTTTAAAAATTCAACTATTTAAATCAAAATTCATGTAATTTGGTATAGAAAAGTTGTCTCATTGTCTTGAAAATTCAACAGTTCCGAACAAAATTCAACTGTGACTTTCGTGTTTATTTATCAAAGTTTCGTAGAGAAAACTACCGGTATAAAGAACAGAAACTTATATTAATCAAAATTGACATAATACCTGAAAATAAAAATATAGAAATAATTATAAAAAGTTATTAGGTCAATTGTCCATGCTTTGACCAATTTTTCTTTGTTTCTTTTTTTTTTTTTTTGAATTCAAAGCTTTTTTTTAGAGAAAACCCCATACAATTTTGCAGGTAATAATGTATAATATATTTTGTAGAAGTTGACCGAATCGGATAAGGAAAAATGAACGCAGAACGAATACAACTTCTGATTGCGTGGAGATACACTTCAGCCATTCATTATCGCTATTGGGAATACGCTGGAGATGTACCCCATTACCGGCCTACTTTGTAATTTTATTTAGCGTTACATCTACGACATTCACACCTGTACCGACGTAGAAAGCTCTTCATAGGATGAAATTGGAGTCGATCTGTGTATCCTGAAGGCCATTTTGAAGTAAGTTTTAAAGATGTTACACATCTTCGGTTCTTTTATTATATTCAATAGTCCTAAAATAAAAAGTGGCCTGGTGGTACTTCCCATAAACTACGTTGCAAGTTTGAGAAGGGGGGTTCAAAACATAAATCCAACTTTTTGGGTAAAGGTTTTTTTTAAATTAAAAAGGCTACTATCATAGTTTTGGTTCGGAATTTCATTTAATTTGGTAAAAATTTAATAACCTTGTTGAGAATTAATTTTTAGGGTTGAAATTTTTTTATCAGAAAATTTAATTACTTTACTTTTGGTTAAAACTTTATTCTGCATATTGGATGAGTTGGAAAATCTTATTTTTTTATAGAAAATTAAATTTCTTGGTCGAAAATTAAACTTTTTGGTTGGAAATTCAACTATTCGGCAGGAAATTCATATATTTTGTTAAAAATCCGTTTTTTGGGGAAAAAAGTATTCTTGCTTGTTGATAGTTCAACTTTTTATTTGAGAATCTTATTATAAAATCTTCTTTTTGTATTGAAAATTATTTTTTTTTCCAAAACTCATTTTTTTATTAAGGTTCATCTCTGGTTGATAATTAAACTATTTTGATTAAAGTTCGTTTCATGTTTGGCTGAAAATAAATCTTTTGAACTGGCAATAATATACTTTTCCATTTTTTGTTCAAAATTTATTTTTTTTCTTAGTCGAAAGTTCCAATTTTTGGTTGAAAGTTCATGCATTTCATTTTAAATGAACTGTTATGGTGAAAATTCTACTGTTTCGTAGAAAAATCGTCTTTTTGGCTTGAGAATTAAACTATTTGGTTAAAAATAATTCTTTTTTAGTTGAAAGTTCAAGTTTTTGGTTGAGAATTCAAATATTTTCTTTCAAATGAAATGTTATGGTAAACATTCTACTGCTTTGTAGAAAATTCATCTTTTTGTCTTAAACATTGAAACATTTCGCTGAAATTCATGTCATTTGTTTAAAAATCATGTCATTTGTTCAAAATTCATCTTTTTTGGTGGAACATTAAACTTCTTGGTCGAGAATTCATCTTTTCGGTTGAAAATTTAATAACTTTGTTAAATTCCATTTTCATTGTTAATTTTTTTTATCGGAAAATTTAACTATTTTATGTTTGGTTAAAACTTTCTTCGGTATATTGGATTACTTAAAATTCTTATTTTTTGATAGAAAATTAATTTTCTTGGTAATAATTAAACTTTCCGGTTGAAAATGTAACCTTTCGGTAGAAAATTGACATATCTTGTTAAAAAGTCGTCTTTTGGGTAGAAAATCCTTGTTCGATGATAGTTCAACTTTTTGATTAAGAATATTATTGAAAATTCATCTTTTTTTTAATGAAAATCATCTTTTTTGTTCAAAATTAATTTTTTGTTGTTGAAGGTTCATGTTTTTGGTTGAAAATTTAACTATTATGATTTCTTTTTAAATGAACATTTATGGTGAAAATTCTACTGTTTTGTAGAAAATTCATATTTTGGCTTAAAAAATAAACTTTTCAGTTGAAGAATCATATTTTTGTGTTGAAAAGTCAACTTTTTTGTAGATAATTGGTTTTTTTGGCTTCAAAATTAAATAATTTTGCTGAAAATTTATGTATTTTGTTCAAAATTGGTATTTTTTGGTAGAACATTATTTACGTTGAAAATTTGTATTTTGTGTAGACTATTCAATCTCCTTGGTCGAAAATTCATCTTTTTGGTTGGACTTTTAACAATTTTGTTGATAATTGTTTTTTTTGCCGTTGAAAGTTATTTTCACATTCTCATTCGTGAGACTGTAATATAATTTCAAATAGTTTTTGTCTGAAAATTTACATAGACCGTTTTTGGCTGAAACTGTATTCTGTATAGTGTATAAGTTAGAAATTCAACTGTTTGGTAGAAAATTCATGTATTTTGTTGAAAATTCGTCTTTTTGGGTAAAAAACTAACACAGAAGAAATAACAGAAGTGGATTTTTGTAACAGGTAGTAATTGCGAGGAAATCGCTGTAAAGATTATAATTTGTTGTTTTTTTTTCTGTAAATTTTCTTTGTTAAAAATTTAAATTATTGCTTGAAAGTTCATTTATTTGATAGAAAATTCATGCATATTTTTCATTAAAAAATCGTCTTTTTGGGTAGTAAATTATTCTTATTTGTTGATGGTTCAACTTTTTGGTTGAGAATGTTGTTCAAAATTGATCTTTCTTGATCAAAAATTATCTTCTTTGTTAAAGATTCATTTTTCCCGATTAAAAAGTCCACCGCTTTAAAAAAAATTCGACTTTATAACTTAAAAACTTCACTCTTTTATTAAAATCTCATTTTTCATGGTAGAAAAGTCATCTTTCTTGGTACGAAATGAACTTTTTGGATGGAAATTCAACTTTCTTCTAAAGACCCGCCAGGCTTCGATGACACCACTGATTCAAATGATTGATTATGCTTATCGATTATTTACTTTTTCTAGGGAATATTTATGGAACGGATCACATACAAGGAAATCTTTAGGCAAGCGAAAGTTGTGAGCGTTAGCAGTTTAAATGCATTAAAGTGTTAAATAATTAATAATAATTAATAATTTATTCTACGTTTTATACACAATGTTCGACCGTAATTGTATTAGTTTTTTAATTTATCTGTAACGAAGGCTGTAAAGAATTGTGATTTATATAGGGATCTCTATAGATATTAGGGTGGGCCAAAAAAACTTTTAATTTTTTTTTTCTTAGATACCATTAGAATATTGTCCGAAATGACAAAAAAAATTCTGGTGAAGCTTGAGCTCTTAATATTAATATTAAGAGGTGACGATTTGTGATTTTTGATTTTCCATTTAAATAACACAGGAATTTTTAAATAGTTTTGTTCGATTTTTAATGCGTTTGAACGAATAATTGTCTAGTGAAAATGGAAACTTATTCTTGTAGAGAATTTAACGATCTACAAACAATGTCTGATATGATTTTTTGCTAAGTCATTTCTGAAAATATTTTCATGGTATCTGAAGAAAAAAAATTAAAAGTTTTTTTTGGCCGACCCTGATAGATATAAATATATTGAATACAGCAGTGAGTTCTACTTATAGACCAACAATTTAAATGCGTTGTCACTTATATAAAAATAAAATTATGCATTTATAACCACACTTTTTAGCGAACCTCGACCCATTCAACATTAATTTGAATATTTCGTTTAATCTTAAGGTTACGTGCGCGTTTATAATTTTTTCAATCCATATACTGTTTTTGAATACGCTATAGAATGTTATACTATAGATCTGAATTACTATGAAATTATACTAATTGCATAGTGCGATGACTTTTATCAATTGATGAATAGTAAGAAGTATTTCCATACCAATCTTCAGTAAAAACTACTAATTCGTAGAAAAAACGTTGAAAATTTAATTCATAAAGAATTTTTTCTTACTAATTTCCTTTGTTACGATTTTACATTTTAAATTAGTAATTTTTTATCAAAGACTATTATCAGAATGCTTACTATAAATTAATTGATAAAGGACTCCCCACTGTTGACATAGTAGACCTTCATACTAGTCCAGATTAGAAAATCAAATTAATTTTTTTTATTAATTTTTAAAAATGATATAAATATATATATTTGGCCCTTAGAAATAGTAATTTTAACCATATCAGATTTTTGAAACGACCCTCTGCAATAATCGAATTTGCCCTCCTAAAATATCCATATTGAAATTCCGGGATAATCTAATCGACCATTCCGAGCTGATAGAATCGACTGTATTGAGATAATCAAAGCGGTGATCCGAGGTGTCCAAACCGACCCTTCACAATGACCAGGTTAACACTTTGAGAAAATCGAATCGACCATCTGAGACCATCGAGCGGTCTGTCTAGAGACAATCATATCGACCCTTTAGCATGATCGGGTCAGCTTTCTTGAGATGACCGATTCGACCGTCGGAAATGATCGAGTCAACACTTTGAGATGATCGATTTGAACCTCCTGTTTCAACCTTCTAGAGATAGTCGCTTTAGCCATATTCAAGGGCTGTCCTATAGTTGACCCTGCAATATGGCCGGTCTGCACATCTAGATGGCCAAACAGACCTTCCATTTTTCTCCGTGTACCACCTTGGCTCTTTTTGATAGTAGTGGGATTCTTCGTGCGAATAAATCGCTTCCCTTTCCAAGTGCTTTATTCCGCCCGCCTAAGAAAATTATATTCATGGGAGAGCCGTGCATTTTCATTTCAATCGGTACGGATTAGCCTTTGGTATGCAAATATCGCCAGTCGGATTTACGAAAATCCTAAAACATGCGAGCGATTGCATTACAAGTGAAAAAGGAAGATAATTTATGCACAATATACCAGTCCATTATCACTATACTCTCACGAATGCAATTCGTAATTTACAGCCACTTGTAACTCAAAAAATGTATAAATATAGAATGGATTTCCAACAGAAAAAGAGAAATAGACTGTACGTTTGAAAAGTTAAAATTTAAAAAATAAAAGGCGCAAGTTGGAATTGAAAATGGGGAATAAATTGCTTATGTTGACTATTATATATTTTTTTCCTATGAGAGTTTTTGACTGTTAAAAAGAAGGTTTTTGGAACTTCCGTGAATGTGTGAGAATGAGTATCTGTTAGGATATTACTATTGCGAATGGCAGCATAAGCATATGGACAGAAAGGCGCGGCAGCAGGTCTAATGGTAAATAGAGTAGATATTTTATTGCTTAGGTTGCCCTGAGAAAATGGAAATTTCGCTAGTCTTGGTCTCTTCTACAACCTCTTTCTAACTTAGCGCGTCAAACTTTTTGTGGGAAACAGTCGGAAATGTCTTCAGCTCGTAACACATAACGAGGAGAAATGCACGATGCGGGGGAACAGCGAAAGGAATAACACATTCGCCTTCAAGTATCCTGTATACGTCGACCTGGGACGTTAATTCCTTTTATTCTACCCCCAGAGAGCGAATTAAAGCGATATTATAATATTATGTGCTTGTAAAATATAAAAGGATACGTACCCCTGAAATTCTTCCGGGAATATATTCGCCGTTAACGAGGGTGTTATATCTAAGGAGACAAGCTGAGCTTCTGCTGGTTGAGTAAAAAGGAATTTGCTTGACGGATTTGAGAGACTTCCTTTCTCTTAACATGTATGGGTTGGATATTATATATAACAAAATAATATTTTATTATAAATAATCTGAGTAAAAGTCATAAGTATGGGAATGATCAATCATCGACTTTCCAAAGTATAAAAAATATATGGTAAATAAGACGATCCCATACTTCAAGTATATTGAAATACTATAAAGTATATCTAAAGTAATTTTGGAGATTCAACAAAGAAAAATGATAACGGGGAAAAATTGGTTAGTTTATGATTAGAGGAGGGCCTATTCATTACAAATACTTGGTAAAGACATAAAATGATCCACATGTACACCTGGCGTAAAGGAAATAGCCACAGTATAATTGACTTTGTTATTGTGGATGAAAGACAAGATTCATGAGGAGTTCCGAATGCAATACTGATCATTACCCTTTGGTCTGAAGAATAAACTTAACGCGAGGATTGAGAACAAAGAGAACAAAAAAAAAACTGAATAAACGCGAATAAAAATTGAAAATTTACAGAAACCGGAAGTGCCAATAGAGTTTCAAAAAAGGTTAACTGAACGCATAGATAGGGCAACGTGGGAAACGCTTATAAGCAATAAAGATATAGAGGGCGCGTGGACTTTGTTACGGGATATCATTGTTAAAGCTGCGACCGAAGTATGTGGTACGGCGCCGGCAGTTGTAGGAAGAAAATCTGGTGATGCACGGTGGAATGATGAAATTAAGGCAGCCCAAAAAGAAAAGAAAGAAGCACAGAAAAAAACGCGGAACATCACAGGTCTTAGCGACGAGGAAAGAAATAGGCTTGAAAATGATTACAGACACAAAAAGAGGAAAGTTAAAAGACTAGTCAAAGAGAGTAAAGAGAAAATCAGGACAGAAGAAGAGAACAAAATAAAAAACTACTTTGAAGGAATTACGAAACTATTATATAAACAGTTGAAGGAAAGTAAAAGTATAGAGTTTGTCAGCATGAGAAATAGCAAAGCTGAAATGCTATATGATATAGACGGGATAGTAGATGCTTTAAAAGAATCTTTTGAAGAACTATTAGGAGGTGAAGATATGGGACAACAAAACTGCGACATAGAACATAATGCATTAGAAAACCCAATTGAAAAAGGCTGTGTCACTGAGGTCAAAGATATAATTAAGACCTTGAAAAACGGTAAGGCTGCAGGTATAGACAGTATTAGCGCTGACATGCTTAAATACGGTGACGAGTACATACGTCACAGGTTGTGCGAATTAATAAATTTATGTATCGAGATGGGAGAGGTCCCAGATGATTGGAGAAAAGCGATTATCGTAACAATATACAAAAGAAAGGGAGAGAAAAGCAACTGCAGTAATTACAGAGGTATCAGCCTACTAAGGACCATAAGTAACATATACTCAAAAATACTTATTCGTAGGGTAATAGCAATCACAGAAGAGAAGATATGGGAAGTCCAAAGTGGATTTATGCCAGGAAGATCATGTACAGATCAGATATTTAGCCTAAACAGATCGCAGCAAAAAGCTTGAGAGTAGGAAAGAAAGTTTTCTGTGCATTTATTGACCTAGAAGAAGCGTTTGACAAGGTAAATAGAAGTAAACTTTGGAAAGTCCTTGAAGAGTACGGGGTAAATGGAGGGCTCCTACAAGCAATAAAAACAACATATACAGGTAGTAAAGCGAGTGCAAGGGTAAATGGGAAACTGAGTGACTGGTTCGATATTATGCAAGGCCTGAAACAAGGATGCGTTATGTCCTCATGGCTATTTATCATATTTATGGATAAGTGTCTAAGAACGGCCCTCTTCGACAAAGAAGGTGTAGAACTCGAAACAGTCAAGGTACGTGGGTTAGCTTTCGCAGATCACAAGATTGTTATGGCAGAATCAGTCGAAGACTTGCAAAGAATGTTAAATAAACTTAATATAAGCATGAAGATCATGGGCCTCAAAATTAACGTGAATAAAAAAAAATCATGGTGTTTGAGGGAAAAAGTGAGAAAACAATATGCAACGTTATCCTAAATGATGGGAGATCAGAACAAGTTGACAAGTACGTATATCTAGGCAGTCTATTCACTAACGACGGAAGAATAGATGGTGAGTTAGATAGGCGCATAAATAAGGGTAAACAGGTTACCGATAGAGCAGGGTCCATCCTCACAAATAAAAACATATCAAAAAAAGCTCAAATGACCATAGATAATTCTATATTCGTACCGACTGTACTATGCGGTAGCGAGACATGGACCTGTCAAGAAAAGGACAGGCGTAAAATTAAAGCGATCGGCATGAAACCTCTGCGCATAATATGCGGGAAAACACTGATGGAAAAAGTCTGAAACGAGACAATCCTCAAAGAATGTGGTATAGGAGAGACACTAGTTGACATATGGGAGAGAAATCAGTTAAGATGCTTCGGACATCTTGGAAGAATGAAGGATGAACGACTGACCAAACAAGTGTATAAAGGTAAAGTAAATGGCAGAATGCCCAGAGGTAGACCGCCGAAAGAATGTTTAGAAACACAAGAGCTTGCATGAAAAAATGCATGGACGTGAACAAAGCTAGAGTAGTATGCCAAGACAGAAAAGTGTGGCGACAAATAGTTTGTAAGGGGCATTATTTCTCAACTGCCCCAACTTTAAAAGTCATGTTCTTTGATTTTCTTTAAATTCGGGGCATATGTTCACCTACCCAATAGTACTTAATCGACAAATTTATAGACCACAAAAAACCACCCCTCTCCAAGTGATGGGGGTGACATTTTCAACCCCAACGCCTGCACGGGTATTTTCAAAAGCTTGTAACTTCCTTTCTATTTTAGCGATTTAAAATTTTTATTAGGGTTTTCGAAAGGTTATTTCTTACTCTTTTCTTCTATTTTATTAACGAAAAAAACTAAACAAAATTTAAGCATTTTTTAAACAATTCAATTGTTTATTTAACTTTTTTAGCAATTTGGGGTATTTTTATTTGTTTTTAAATAGTCTTGAAAGGAAGCTTGACCTTTTGGCTTCAAAAAAGGTCCTAAGCAAAAAAATGGTCCAGTGAATAGTTTCCGAGATATAGGCCCCGATGTGAAGGCAGTCCTATTAATGCTCGTGCTCAGACGCAATCCTTTAGTAGTCCACATACTAGTTTTCAAGTCTAACATTCTTTCAACGCATTCATGTTCATTCAGAATGACATTAAATCAGCTAATAAACATTTTAGAATGTTTGTCGGCGGTTCAGAGTAAGTTTATATTATT
>CAKNXH010052062.1:0-18535 GCA_932178445.1 Andricus quercusramuli | reverse complement strand
GTTCGTTTCTCGAAGTCTTGGAGAACAATGTCAGGCCTCGAGTGCGCAACGGAGACTGCTGCCCGAAAATCATAGTTCCAGAAAATCTGGCACTTCTCGTTTCGGACAATTGACTCTATATCCCTTGGAGCGTTCGGCAGGGCAGGGTCGCGACCAACACCGTAAGAGCGACAAAGGTGGTAATAAAGTACTCTTAGGGCAGCATTATGTCTATAGATATACGTTGTCCCTGCGTGGGTCGGACACCCCGATAGTATGTGTTCTAGGTACTCAACGTGTGCATGACACGCTCTGCACCTATCACTGGGAACTTCTTGACATAAAATGCGGGTGCGGTATGCTAAGGTGGAGATTACACTGTCCTGGCATGCGAAAATAAAGCCCTCTGTACCTGAATTGAGCCCTGATGAGGAAGCGCTCCGCGTACATATCCATTTTTCCGGAGGTAGTCGGCTTGATTTCGCAAAGACTGATGCGAAACGTATTGAAGCTCTGGGTGTTTCTGGCACCACAGAGTATGCATACGCGCCATAAAGCCTCCGCGAACAGGGATAATACTGGCATCGTAGCAGTCTAGCACGTCATTCTTAAGTTGATCCGTCCACTGAATGTGGGCGTTTCGCCGGTTCGTCGTCGTGTTTCCATCTAAATTATTTTCAGCACCCCGAACTCTAGGATGATCGGTATTTTTTGCCGATCCATTGTCGGGTGCTCTGCGCGTTCGATCGTTTTGAACCGCATCTACAACATTTTGGTGGTTTGTTGGTTTCATTGTTGTTCCCACGAGCAGCTAGGGAAAGGGTTTGTCAATCCTTGTAGAGCCCCGCGTGCGAAGGATAAGGCTGATACCCTGAGACGTCGCCCGGTATCCCAGAGTCACCGTTAAAGACACCTCACCCAGGTGTCATGCAGCTTTCGGCACGGTTCTCACACCTTCGCTTAGGGGTTATTCCTTCGGGACCATCCCTGGACAATTGCCCGCGACTGCTTATTAATTATTGTAACCATATTCAGCAGAAACCCTTGGTACGGGGTCCCTCTATCCGCAACCCGAGGACGCGTTCGGTGGCTTTGTCATAAGCCCTTCGGTTCTATTCCAAGGGAATCGAAACCGAAATATATATATATATATATATGGACATCACATTTTCTGCTATATCGAGGTGCTGCTCTCACCGTACTACGAAGTTGAGCGCTGGTTTTCTCGTTCTTCGTAAAATATGACGGAAGCACTGATATTATGGTAATATAAACTGAATTGTGAGATTAATAACCTCAAAAAGATAATCATAACTATATTTGTTAAACATTATAATTTCTAATACGTTGACGTTTTTCTATGAATGATAGAATTTATACAATTTTTTCAGATGTGAAGCTTGAGACAGGTTTTTTGTACAGAGTATTTTTAAAAAATGTTAAAAAACATTTTCTCGAAAATCTAATTTTTAATTAAAAAAAAAAAAACTAAACAGAAATTTCGATATAAGCCAGTGCTGAAAAAGTTTTTCTTTGATAAATATTTGCTTAAATTAAAATAATCAAACATTTATATCAGAGGAAAAACTTTTTTAATGCTTAAAGTTTTTAAAAATTACAGTTTAAATTCAAAATAACAATGAAAAGAATATATTACTGGATGAAAAATTTTAGTTGAAAATGTACATTTTATTTTTTAAAATTATAAACGCGCACGTGTTTTTACATTAATTTGTTTTGTACAATTTTTGTAGAATTATCTTTAATTCAAACAACAGTTATTAAAACTGTAAATATTGAACAAAAATTTATTTGATAAAAATATTTTATTATCGTATTTTTGATAAATAAATCATATTTATTAAGAAACAATTTTTCAATTATTTGAATTATGGAATATTCTAGTTCGGATATTTTATAATTCGGCAATTTTATTATTCGGGAATTTTTAAATTTGGTAATATTATGAAATGTTCAAGAATACTATTATTCCTGGAATTTTATCATTCGGGAGTTTTACAGAATCGAGCATTTTATTTTTCGGGATATTTTTTTCGTCCCTATAGAAGAACAGAAAATTTGCTGTAATTACAATTTCGACATCGGGATCTTGTAGATTTTTCCTTAATTATTTATGTGATAAATAAATTTTATTATATAAACATTTTTGAGATCACAAGTTATAAAGATAATCTCATTAAGTACCCAAGTTAAAAAAATCGCTGTATATCCAATTTTTATTCCTGGGTCTTGGCGATTTTTTCCTAGTGCATTTCGGTTACTGGTAAACGGGGGTGAATTTAATAGGAATCATCTATCAGAAAATAAGTTACTGAAATACAAAAAAATG
Organism: Andricus quercusramuli; assembly: GCA_932178445.1. Taxonomy (NCBI): domain Eukaryota; kingdom Metazoa; phylum Arthropoda; class Insecta; order Hymenoptera; family Cynipidae; genus Andricus; species Andricus quercusramuli. Next base: position 16,206 of record CAKNXH010052062.1, on the reverse strand, counting down.
CTTAGACTTTTTTACATACCTATAGGTATGTCAAACAATTTAAACTTCCAAAAAATTAAAAATCCTGCAAACAAGAAATTTTTAAAATATTTTGCTTATGCCCGGAAAACCAAGCTGTATGCGAAGATATCGTATATATCTTTGCTGTATGTCTTTATATTCCGAACCAATTATACTCTTTTATGATTCCAATCCAATTTACAAAACACTAATATTGTAACATTTTTTAATTTTTAAGGCTTCAATTTGACAACTTGAATTTTAACGTTACAGTTCAATTTGGCAATTTGAATTTCAACGTTAAAATTTGCCTCATTTTCAGAATGCGGGCTTATTGTTTGAATTTTCAACATTTTCGTTTAAGTTATAGGTTGTAGGTCAAAAATAAACAATTTTGGGATTCGAAATTGCTACAACGCGAAAAAGTCAAAAGTTCTTATTTCTAGTTGCTTCTTTTGAAAGTCGATCCTCTGCTTTCAGTTTCCTTTTCGAAATATATCTTGAATTCAACGCATTTTAAATTCAATATTTTTAGCTGCATTTAGATTGAAGTACACAAATGTTTTTGGTTAAAAATATAAATAATTTATGATATTTTTTTATTTTTCACATTTGTAATTTGTAACCTTTATAATTGAATAATTGTAGGTCGCAAATATGAAAAAGTAGACTAATGCCAAATTTATAGCGTTTCTATTATATATTGAATCATTTAAACCTCTGACATTTTTTAAGTTTTTAAAAACTTGTTTAAAAATTTCTTAAACACTTTTTTGTGTATAAGAAACAACATTCTTCCATCTAATAACTGTTTTAGAGTAGAAAGAAGTAAAAAGAAGCAAAATTATAAAATCTGATTTGTTTTATTTTAATTGTGATTTCTTAATAAAAGAAAGTGCTATTGAGTCTACAAAACAGCTACGAAAATAGGAGTTATACTGAAGAAATTGCTAAATATTTTTTTCGTATAAGGTCAAGAAATAAAAAATGTATGCACCTGGAATTTCAAAAAGAATGTTTTGATGTGTAAACATCTTAGACCTCGATGTGGGGAGTCGCGCCTGATTCGAATGAAACCACGACTGCATAGTGTAACGCAGGTCAGTGACACACATGTTGTGTCTTATGGCACAGACTGGAGGCTCGCTTTTCTTCACCCACAGAAAGGAGCCCTTCAGTCTCTCTCTTTGCCCAACTCTCTCTCTCCTTCTCCATCTCTCCTCCCCTCTCTCTCTCTCTCGCATTTTGAATAGATATTAAATTCTGTAGAGTTCAATTTAGTACACGATAAAATATACCGGAAAAGAAAATTGAAATCCGGCATATTTTGCCGGATTAGAATACTTGATCTTATATTATCTTGAAATCGTGGAAAATTATTGTTTTCTGGATATAAGTGATAGAATTTATTAATCTTCTTCAGGAAATATAATTAGCCTAATTCTAAATGTAGATGCGTAATATAAATGGCACACAATGTGTTCTTTCAGAGAACTCATATCGGTCCGCACCGGTATTTTATAAACAAAGCTTGACTAAGCAGGCAAAGGAGAAAATGCGTTTTAGGAAAGGGATCGTACGTAAATTATGTAACGGATAATCGACCCTCTCCACCCCCTCCCCCTCCATGTAACGAACCGTAACAAATGTTTCTACCCCCCTATTGCTGTACGTAATTTATGGTTTCCAGAAATAATAAGATATGGGACTTGAAACATACATATAACCTACCATATACAAATCAAAAATTTTGAAATTTATTTCTTTTAAACAAAAAAGTGACTTTTCTACGATAAGAGATGACTTCTTAAGAAAATACTTAAATTTTCTACAAATTAATTCAATTCTCTACAAAAAAATTGAATTTTCAAAGAAATAGTTCAATTTTCAACCTTAAAAGAAAATTCGTAACAAAAAAGTTTAATAGTTTATAGTTCAACCTAGAAGGATGAAATGTAATTGAAAAAAAATTAATTTCAAAATCAAAAAGACGAATTTTCAACAAATAAAAAGATTTCTCAGTGATGAAAGAAAAAAAAGTTCACCTGAATTGTTGATCCCGAAATCCAAAAGACGAATTTTCTATAGAAACATTGAATTTTCAACCAGTAAAATAGGAATTTTCAGCAAAAAAATTAATTTTCAACAAAATAGTTAAATTTTTAACCAAAGAGGTGAAGCTTCATTAAAAATATGAATCTTCAACGAAAAAATTATTTTTTAACAAAGTGGTTCAAAAAAATTTGTAAAAAAAAAACAGTTTAAATAAGAAGTAAATTTTCTACGAAGGTATTTGAATTTTCAACCCAAAAAGACGAATTTTTGATAATAACAGTTGAATTTTCATACAAAAAGGATGCCTTTTTAAAACAATTATTTAATTTTTAATCAAACAGTTGCATTTTTATCGAAGAAAGATCAATTTTCTACTAAAACATATGACTTTTCAAATCAGAAAGACAAATATTAAATAAAAAATATAGTTGATTTTTCGTCGAAAAAATATTTACATTAATTTTTCTACACAAAATGTGAATTTTTCTCAAAAGATAAATTTTCTACGAAATAATTGAATTTTCAACCAAACAGTTGCATTCTTATCAAAAAAAGATTAATCTTCTGCTCAGGTAGATGAATTTTTTAATAAAAAATATACATTTTCCAAAAGATAGTTGGATTTTCATCCAAAAAACATTTAAATTTATTTTTCAACACGAAAATATGAATTTCTGTCAAAAAGTAAATTTTCTACGAAATAGTGGAACTTTCAAGCAAAAAGATTAATTTTTGAACAAAACTGTTGCATTTTCAAACAAATAATAAAATTTACAACTGAAAAGATCATTTTCAGGAAGAAGCAACTGCAAAAAAAAGAAATATAAATACAAAGCAAATAAATTACTAAGAAGAATGTTATATCAGGATTACGGCAAAACTGAATTTTAAAAATTCTCTAATTTTTCCCTAACCACCTTCTCATTTTCCCTGACCATTAATATTCAAAAACCAGAATATTACATTTGTAACATTTTGAACCTAGAATCTTTTATAAGCGGAATAAAATAATTTCAAATAAAAGTTGAAAATTTTCAAATCTATTCGGTTTGACAGTTATTTAAAGTTATATAAATCTCGGACTTTTGTAAGATTTTTTTCCAAATCCCTGACTTTTTCCTGAATTAAAAAAAATTGTTGTTGGCTAGGTTCCTTTTTTCACTTACCACTTTTCTTCGGTGCGTAAAGTTGAATTCATGTTAAATTTCTGTACAATTTCTGCGAGATACTTATTTGATTTGTGAATTTCCGAAAGTTACATACATGAATGAAGGACCCCCCCCCCCTTCAGTAACGAATCGTAACAAAATCTTTTAACCCCTCCCTCCCCCTTAAGCTGTTACGTAATTTAAGTACGGTCCCAAATCAAATAGTTTGCAGAATGAATCAATGCATTTTTGAAGTGTTGAAAATTATATCATTTTTGAACAATGTTAACTTGAAAACAGTACAATTTAGTGATTATAAGTTGTTTCTTGAAAATCTCGAATGAAAAATGTAATTTACAAATGAAAAAAAAAAAAAAATGAAACAATGAAAACTTAAAAATTATGAATATATTAATTAAAATGTTTTTGAAAATTAAGTAAAAGATTTTGAAGTTTCAATCGGATGCATACATTTAATTAATTACGTAAAGCATTCAAATTGAAATAGTTCAATTTTTAACATAAAAATCTATAAATTATTTAATTATAAACAGATTCGGAATCGTCTAATAAGCCAATTTTATAATAACTCTATTGTTAAAAGTCGTACTACAGTTCAATTTTAAAAATAAATACTTAATTTATATGTACAGTTAATCAACTTAACATTTTTCTTGTTTTCTTTTTTTTTGTCGAAGTTAACCCGTACCACCGAGCCTTTGAAATTAAAATGGGGTTTTAAATGGGAAAAGCTTGATTTAGAAAAAAATGGAAAAAAGAGCAACTCGTTTTAAAATTTTTATGAATTGTTATTATGCTTGGAAAGTGAACCCCAAAAATGCAAAATAGCAGTTCTCTATTAAATTCACACTAAAAACGGTGTTCTTCGGATTTTCTTCACAAGAATTATTTTTAATTAATAAGGGACGAGTTTCCAAGTATTTTGTGGATAAGTTTTTATTATTCAAACAATAATTATTTGTTTAAGAATTATATTTCTGTAGTGTATACGGATCCTGTATATTTTGCCGGGTTTTAATTTTCTCTTCCGACATATTTTGCCGGATCTTAATTTTCTCTTCCGGTAAGGCACCCATGTCACTCGTTATAGAAATAATGTTGGTCAAACCCCTACCCCATTCCAACGTCCCGTGTGGGGGGGGGCGGAAGGTACCCCTGTGACTGGTTACAGAAATATTATTGGTTTGAACCCCTACACTTTTTCAACGTCTCGTGACAGGCGGGAGGGCACCCCAGTTACTGGTTACAAAAGTTACCTTTCCATTGCCATGAATTTCTAAAATTTTCTCAAATTATAATACATTTCCACCCATCATATTATGTTTTTTTTTTCAAACTTTTTCTCGGGTGAACCCGGTTTTTCGTCATAGCCACGGACTAAGTCAAAATTGCAGTTTGGCTTTGCCGCTGTTATCCTTACACAGCGGCCGTGAGTGTTGAAGGTGACACCAGTCGCCTCTGGATGCTTTCTTAGAGCTACCATGTAGAGCCACAGCATGCGGGACGGTGGTGATGGTGAGCTGCGAGATGGTCAGGCAGTTCTCACTAATCAAACAGCTGGCCAGCAAGAACATCTGCGACAGACGGTAAGCAGTGAAACATCAACTGCGTCTGCTGGGGATGCTTTGGCTAGCGTTAGCTATTTGCAGCCAACCACTTCAACAGAAATACCGTGCGAGAGCATCAAGTGGGATACCACAATGAAAGAGGAATTGATGCGTCTCTATTATGAAAGTGCGAAGTTTGAAACATCACGCAAAAAAGGACAAAGTTTCAGAACGGAATTTGCCGCAAAGTTTCCACCCATCATTTTTTTTTTTCAAACTTTTTCTCGGGTGAACCCGGTTTTTCGTCATAGCCACGGACTAAGTCAAGTGACTGATGAGATGAGGATGTTATAAGTTATTTCAATACGTTATTTGAAATCATTTACGATGATGTTGTAGGTACAAAATTAGAAGCATGGTGTAGTCGTTCTGAAATTTTATCCTTTTTTTCGTGATGTTTCAAACTTCGCACTTTCACAATAAAGACGCATCAATTCCACATTCATTGTGGTATCCCGCTTGATGCTCTCCCAAAGTATTTCTGTTGAAGTGGTTGGCTGCAAATAGCTAACGTTAGCCAAAGCATCCTCAGCAGACGCAGTTGATGTTTCACTGCTTACCGTATGTCGCAGATGTTCTTGCTGGCCAGCTGTTTGATTAGTGAGATCTGCCTGACTATCTCCAGCTCACCATGACCACCGTCCCGCATGCTGTGGCCCCCAGCGGTGCCTCCAGGGGCGCCCCGACGATCCTCGGGTAGCGACAAGCGTTTCAAAAATTTTAAAATACTCTCCATTTATGGGTTTTAGTGTTCCTCTTAGTCACTTTCCTCTTCGATCTCTGCCTGTCTGGCATGGGAAACCCTGTTAGTAGCAATGCTACAGCCAACATCGCCGTAAAATTCATTAGAGGAAAGCTCAAGCCCTATCGCGACGACAACGCGAGAACACCTTCGGTAAGGTTATTATATAGGCTTAATTTTTTATTTATTATTATTATGATTATTTTTTTTTTCTTTTCAAACTTTTCCTCGGGTGAACCCGGTTTTTCGTCATAGTCACGGACTAAGTCAAGTGAAAATGAGGAAGCTCATTTTTCTCTCAGGCTTTAAGGCCATGCAATGAGTATAACAGCTGATCGAGTCAGTCCTGAGATAAATATTTTTCACCCATATTTAAAAATAAAAGTTTGAATATCGCGGAAAAATTTTCCGAAAATATTAAAAAATAGTAAATGACCATTTGTGGCAAGGCACAGAGTTGAGGGAAGAAAAAAGTTTATTTATGAAAATTATAAATATTGACCGATGCATTTCCGCTTCAGTATCATGCAATCTGTTTTACCCACAGACCCGTGGAAGTGCGAAGTTGCTTGCTGCGATAGTGCTGCTCTGAAACAGCTGATACGTATTTCAGACACGCACAAAATGGAAAACTTCTTGTAGTGTTCTGGAGCACGGTCGGTATTTCTCCAAATTAGTACAAAACTTTTTTCACAATTCCAAATATTTAGGACCAGAGCCGCCTTCCTTCGAGCCTTCTACTTAGCGTGCTAAATTTTCAGTACGATATTTTCTTCCGTGCGGACGTAAGTTGACATGGGAAAGTATCGATATAGCTTCCAGTTTTATTTTATTCGGAATTTTTTTTTTTTTAAACTTCCACCAGAAAAGACCAGAGCCGTAAACATTATTGTCTCCACTTTCATTTCCCAAACTTTGAGCGCGATATCTTATTTCTTTTGGACGTAAGTTTACATTGCAAATTTGAGGACTAGCTTGGTCACGTGACCCTCTCGTTACATGGCCTTAAGATGGTTATTGCCCAATATGTCAAAGGCATTTTTGGTTAGAGTTGGATTTTTTATTTGTTTGAATATTATGCACGGGGTTGTCCCGGTATGTATTATCAGTCACGGACGCATTATTATAATGCAATCAAGTGACCTGATAAGAGCGTGTGCCCTGACATATTGGGCAAAGCCTGGTTTTTACCCCATCATTCACGGACTGGGTTGGAGTCAAGTGCATTATTTATTATATATATATATATATATTTTTGTTTTTGTTTCAAACTTTTTCTCGGGTGAACCCGGTTTTTCGTCATAGCCACGGACTAAGTCAAGTAACTGATGAGATCAGGATGTTATAAGTTATTTCAATACGTTGTTTGAAATCATTTACGATGATGTTGCAGGTACAAAATTAGAAGCATGATGTAGTTTGCAGTTTGGCTTTGCCGCTGTTACCCTTACACAGCGGCCGTGAGTGTTGAAGGTGACACCAGTCGCCTCTGGATGCTTTCTTAGAGCTACCATATATTATTAAAAAATGAGGAAACTCATTTTTCTCTCAGGCTTAAGATGGTTACAGCCCAATATGTCGAAGGCATTTTTGGTTAGAGTTGGATTTTTTGTTTGTTTGAATATTATGCACGGGGTTATCCCGGTATATATTATCAGTCACGGACGCATTATTATAATGCAATCAAGTGATCTGATAAGAGCGTGTGCATGGACATATTGGGCAAAGCCTGGTTTTTACCCCATCATTCACGGACTGGGTTGCAGTCAAGTGCATGATGGTGGGACCTACAGCTTAAGGTGGGTTCCGAACCACCAGAACCTCGGTAAAGGTACATAGAAAAATTTCAAGAGGTACCGGCTCAGGGATCGAACCCCGGACCTCTGAGGTGAAGCCCGAGCGTCTAACCAACAATTATTATTATTATTATTATTATCATACCATTAAGCCATTTCCCTTTAATTTTTAAAATGTATGAAAAGTTTGATGAATTACCATAATTTCTAAAATTTATGGAAATTTATCATTATTGTGGGAATTTATGAAATTTTCGGAAAAATTATGAAATTAGTACAAATTTATGAAATTTGTTAAGATTTATAAAAGTTGTTGAAATTTATTAAGTTTATGGAAATTTATGAAATTTATGAAAGTTGTGGAAATTTTTGAAATTCGTGATAATTGACGGAAAATGATGATATTAAAAATATTCCGGACGAGAAAATTAAAATCCGGGAAAATCTGCCAGAAGAGAAAATTAAGATCCGGTAAGGAATACAGTTATATACAGATGACACATAACCTCCATCTGTCATCAAGATCTCCATTGAATTTTCTATTGTCCGAAATATTTTTGCAAATATCAATTTTTCAACTAGTTGCAATTAATCTAGAATTGTTTGAAATTAATCTAGAATCGTTTGGAATTCATAATAAATTCTTCAGAATTCAATTTAGTACACGATAAAATATACCGGAAAAGAACATTCAAATCCGGCAAAATATGCCGGATATGTCTATAGAGAGAAAATCTTTTGTGTATTAAATTTGTATGTAGACTGGGTTCATAATAAAGATCTATTATTATTATTATTATTATTATTATTATTATTATTATTATATATATAAGAGAAAATAAATTTTTATACTCCCAAATGTGCATGAGTTATTATTTGCTTTATGTAAGATTTCAATTTCAGTTAACGTTTACCGAAGATTTTTACACATAAATCCGTCTTGGGTCATAGTTTAGGACGCACGTGATTTTTTTTTCTGTTATGATGTTCTTGAAAGGGCTTATCGCAATTTCAAAAAAAAATTAAAGCCTTAATAGTTGAGACATTTTAAATTCGTTTTATTCAGTGTATTGAATAATTTGAAATTTAGAGCTATTTTTATATATTTTTATGTAAGAATGTTTTAATTGAAAGTGTTCGATAATTTTAGATTGAAACATTTCAAATTATTTAGTTACAAATTAAAATCGTTTGGAGTTCCAGGATTAGAAATGAACGTCTTTTAATACTAGAATCATTATTTCAGAACGACTAGAATAGCATAACTTCAGACAAATTTTAATGTAGGACTATTTTAGGAGTGCTTGAAAGAACTGAACAATGTTTGGTTTTGAAAGCTCTCTAAAATGGTGCTTTTTAAGGTTTAGTTATTTACTTTTAATAACTCGGCACACCCACAAATTATTTTTTGTGAGAAAATAACACCTGATTTTTGTCAAAATTAAAAAATATATGTGACGTGCGCCGAAGAAAGGGGACTTACTCTGGAAAGCGAGATTTTTCAGGACGAGCGGTCGAAGTCGACTCGATAGACGCGACTTTTAGAAGAGAGGAAATCCCACGAAATCTTCCCTCTCCGCTTGCCACTCCATTCTCATGCATATAGCGGCGCTGCTCACGGACGGGGTAAAGATGAGACGCGGAGATGTAGTGGTGAGTGGTGGGAGGTGTTTTACGGGATCTCGAGCTCTCGAGCGAAAGCACGATTTCTCGGGTACCTATCAACTCAATTATTAGCAATAATAACGCTCGGAAATTTTTTTCGATGGTTTCATTAAAAAGAACAACTCAAAAACTATCGAAAGGTTTAAAAACCTCGATTTCGATTTTTCCAGAGTAAGCCCCCTTTCTTCGGCGCATGTCACATATATAATGTTTGCTCAAGGTCAATTTTGTTTAAAGTGCTTGTTTCTGAATAAATTGACTCTTTAATTGTTTCTGATTTCGTTCTGTCACTTATGGATTGTGTTTTTCATACAAAACATTGAAATCAGTTATTTCTTTCACGCTTATAAAATATTAATTAAAGGTCACTCAAGGTCATTTTCTGTACAAAATGTTGATCTATAAAGAATATTTGTCAAACTATAGAACGGATTTCTTTGCCATAGGATACAAACCTAAATTGGACTATAGTAAAAACAACTCTGAAAAAATGAGATGTAAGACAAATTTTGTAAAGAAAATTAACCTTTGTCGACCTATAAATATTCGTTTTATTCCTCGAAAGATTTAAAAAATTCTCTTTACACGCTTTTATTACAACAATTTTATTACAGAACGATATTGTTTATAAAAGTAATAATAGTATCATTTTTACATACATTTTCTAAAATAAAAAAATTACCAACGTGATTTGTAGAAAATCTTTCAAGGAATAAAACGATTGTCCCAGAAGTTGGAACCAGAAAATTAATATTTCAAAAACATTAAAGTTGTGCTAAATTGAACTAGACTCCTGACCGCCTTAATAGTCCTAACTGGTTTCTAATACGATTCTTATTTTAAAATGGTTTCTAACCGGTCTTATTCGATACTTATATTCTTTTGTTAAATTTTTCTAACAGGATCTACGTGGATACAATGAGGTATTCTTTCACTTGACATATTATTAAGTGCAAAATTGTTTTTCTAACAGGTTCTATTAGGTATTTTATTGGACCTTCGGAACAAAATCACCCGGATTAAAATTCGAAGTGATGTGTTTTAAACGGCTCTAATAGGTCCCTATTGGGATCTGCTTTATTCGAAATAGAAGTACGGTTCCCTAACAGGTTCTATTAGGTATTTTATTGGACCTTAGGAATGAAATTATTTGGAAAAACATTCAAAGTGATGTGTTCTAAGCGGCTCTAATAGGCACCTATTGGGATCAGCTTTATTCGAAGTGCTCGTAGTACGAAATTGCTGCCCTGGCAGGTTCTTTCAGGTATTTGAATGGGATGTTGTAATCGCATTAGTATGATTAAAATTCGAAGATATGTCTTTTGAACGGGTCTATTAGGTGCCTATTAGGACGTGCTTTGTTTCATGTGCTACAAGTACGATATTGCTTCCCTAACTGGTTCTATTATGTGATGTGTTTTATGTGACTCTATTAGGAATCTATTGGGATCTGCTTCATTGGATCCACTTGAATTTCTATATGGTTCTAAATGGTTCTGAACAGTTTTTTATTTCAATTTGGATTCTAACCGGTTGTATTCGGTATTTAATCTACTATTGGGACGGAAATTGGAATTGAAAAAATCTTTCTATGTGGCTCTATTAGGCTTTCGAAAACAAATATTCTTTGTGCTATATTTTTCTAATAGGTACTAATCGCGACCAATGAGGCATTCATTTACTCTAAATGATACAGAATACAAACTTGCTTCTCTAATAGACTGTAATAGGATTATTACCGGCTAATCGGAATTATATTAATTGGATTAAAATTCAAAGTGCAGCCTTCGAGGTGGTTCTGTCAGGTATCTATTAGGTTTTCTTTTATGGGAAGTTGCAAAATTACAAAATTGCTTCTCTAATAGGCTTTATTAGGATTTTTATTGGATAATCGGAATTAAATCAGTTCGATTAAAATTTAAAGTTTCTGGATAGCAAATAATATGTTTTCGATAAATGAGTTTTTTTACAATGTGCATTGTGCAAAATAAAATGAAAATTGAAATAAGTTGTAACTTGTAGCCAATGTGCTTCCATAATTTATACATATTTGCAATTATTAATTAGGACTTGTTTAAACTAACTAATTAAACTAAAACCCAAGTTAAAAAGTATTATAAAAGAATTAGATTAATCGAAAGCTTTACATTTTATGAAGGTTTTTATATAGCAGGAAATGGTTGTTTTCACTGAGGTTATTGAAATGTGTTGTAACTGACTGTTCTTTTTTTTATCAGTTGTAGATGGTTTTTGAACGGCTTAAATCCATAAGGGAAAAAAAATATTGAGCCCTTTGTGAAATAATTTAAATTCAATTATTTCTTTTACATATTTTAAATTGTTGTGTTGGAAAAGTTATTCCAAATTTAAAACTGATATGCGTAAAAAATTATAATGAAAGCATTGGATAAATTGAAAACTGTGCGTTTCATGGATGTTTTTGTATAGAATAAAATTATTCTTTTGTCATTGAGGTTGTTAAAGCATTTTTATACTTGATTTTCTTTATTACTTTTGGATCCCCAGATAGCGTGCACGCAAGCAATGACGCAGATGCGTCCTCATATGCGTGACAGGTGCGTCGCACGTCGTGCGGATATCATGTCGTGCTGGTATAGTGCGAGTACACGTTGCAGCTTCTTGCGGACGGTATATATATATATATGTACAATATTTAAATATTTAAAATAATTTCGAAAACTGCGCGTTCTCTACTATAATAATCGGAAGAATGTATGGTAGGGAAATTTTTCAGTATGTTCAATGTATATTTTCTACTTATTTTGATTTTTAAAAGTGCAATCTACGGCGGTGTTTCGTTTACCGTACCAGAAATTGAGGTTATGTGTCACTATTTAATCAATATTTTCAGAATTTCACGTAACTCTGACTGGATATGTGTCAATTATGAAATAAAGTGTTCTCTTATTTGCTATACACGTTTGGATAAACATATAGCAATGTTTAAAAATCATTTCTCTCTTTTCACTTAAAAAAAATACATTGCGAGTCAAAATGATCCAAACGATACATTACAAAACATAAGTATTAAAATACCAAATGAAATATAAAATAAACTGAACACGAAAACCGTTTGCACTCCGAAATAAATTGTACGTACATATAAATTATGAAATATATCTAAGTGCCCACGAACAAGAAGACTGCAAATTGTTAGCATTCAATAACGAATCGATAAACGACCTAGCTTAACCACCGCAACCGAAAGGAACACCATGTTATATGGATTTTTCTTGCCACGTGATCAGGCGGTAACTTGGAACTGCTTTTATTTAAACCCTGATCCGTGAATATAGAATGAGCAGGGTAAAATAAATTAAAAATAATCTGTTTAAATAATGAAAATAACAAACACATATTTGTCTAATATCAAACTTGCAAAAATTTGTTTCTTTTTAGTGATTTATAAATTGTCGGTCCAATAAAAATACAAATATGTTTCTAAAATTAAAATTTATATTTTACATCTTTTTAATATTAGGAAAATGTTTGAAATTCGTAGGAGTTTTACAGTATTAATAATTCATATTATTTTTGTTCAATAATTCACCTATCACGATATGGGACTCATATGCCTCGCACATATGTGCCTGCACGAAGTGCGAGCGGGAACGCTGCGTTTCGGCACGCATGGCGTGTCTCGCATGCAGTGCGAGTAACGTGCGTCGCACGCTTGCTATCTGGGTCGTTTTAAACGTTTTGAATATTTAAAGACTAAAAGTATTGAATCCTTGCTGAAATAAGTGAAATTCGGTTCTTTATTTCACATGTTTTAAATTACACAGGTCGAGAAAAATGACATCATTTTTGTACCTAAAAACCGAGCTATATGTGAACCCGAAGGATTTTGGTATGCTAAAAACGAATCCGTTATCCAAATTTTCCCTATACGTCAGGTTTCTGAGATATTCCTGACGATTCTTGAACATCTTGAAAAATTCCTGAGGAGTCTGGTGATTTCTGAAGATATGCTAATTCACATCCCATCAGGTAGCTCATCGGCTAGGACGTACCGTAGGTAAGCAACCCAAAAGGATTAAAAATTGAAAATAATTTTTTTTTTCAATGTTGCATATTCAGATTCAAAAGTTAGAAATTCAGAATCTACGGGTTTCGACGATTCCAGATACCTGAAATGTTTTCTAAAAAATTTTAAATTAGATCAAATATAATGTATCTTGTAAAGAGAAAGGGATACGTCTCAAAACGGACAAAATTTTTAGATTCATCTTCAGAGTCATTCAATATATACATATTATTAATTAATGATAAATAAAAAGAGAATATGCATAAATAAATATAAATAACCTGGGAAATATAAAAGGGATTAGGTTTTATGTCATTCCATTCTTGGACCCCTAATGAAAGGATTATCCTTCGAACCCAAGCTCTGACGATTTCTGAACATTTCTCACGAATTCTGACTTTTCCTGACGATTTCTGTCGAGAAACGTAACAAAAGTGGTCAGAAATGGTCAGAAGTCCTGACTTTTCTTCTGACGATTCCTGACTTTTTTTTAGTAGGGATAGAAAAAATCTGGATAAAGGATTTGGTTTTAGGATACCGAAATCCTTCGGCCTGTGTTATTGTTTAAGAACTGTTATTTCGCATTGAAAACTGAGTAAGAAAGTATTATAAAATAATTGGATAAATTAAAAACTGTCCGTTTTATGGAGATTTTTGTATTATAGAAAATCGCTTTTTGTCTCCAAGGTTATTAGAGAATTTTTGCACTTGACTTTTCTTTATTGCTTATTACCTTTGGATAGTTTATAAGCTTTTAGAATATTTAAAGAAAAAAGACTATCGATCTGTATTTGGACTAAATAAAATTTAATTTTAAATTCATTCTATATAAGTTTTTTTTGTTTAAATCTCTCAAAAATTTTCAATTTGCCTTAAAACTACCCATTGGTCATCAGAAATACGTTTTCTTTAAGAAACATTGAGTTAAAAAATACTTGGCCGAGATTTTGTAACCAAGATCCAAGTGCATCGATAGCGAAATGAGTTAGAGCACGCGGTAGAATACACAAGTTTAGGTAGTATAGGTAGGGTTCGAATCCTCAGCGAGTTAGATTTTTCAAAGCGTTGAAGCGAGCGACTATATGTGTAAGCGACCGTATTGGCGAATTGTGTACTTAACAACTATAGAAAATGAAGATTATATAACAATAAGTTAGGATATAACTTTTTTTTCGTGCAGAAATCGTACCTAATAAGATCCAATTGGAAAGTTCACAATTATCTAATAGAACACCACATAGAACCAGAAACAAAACCCACTTTCGAAAGTAATAGGACCTGATAGAAACCACAATACAAACGACATCAGATCCTAATAAAATCCCATTAGGAAGTTTAAAATGACTAAATATGAACCACACAGAAACCGGATTCAAATCTGATTAGGTTCTACTTACGTTCCACTTAGAAACCAAGAGCTAATACGGTACGTGTGCCGAATACAGACACATTAGATCCTAATAAGATCCAATTAGAAAGTTCACAATTACCTAATAGAACACCATATAGAACCAGGAACAAAACCCACTTTCGAAAGTAATAGGACCTGATAGAAGCCACATCCTATTAGGTTTCTATTTGGATTCTAATAGGCATTTTTACTAGGGAAGTGATAGGTCAAAATCGGTGTCAATTTATGATACGGATATCATATTATAGTGTAGTATATGCGGTACTCAAAACTAAAAAATGACATCCATTCTTACCTATCTCTTACGGTTTACGAGATAATTGTTGTTAAAAACAACAATAATGGGAGGTTCCCCTGGCGGACCGGCCGAACGCAAACATTACGCTACAGCGTAACGGTAAAGTAATGCTAAAGTAATGGTAAAGTAATATGGCATTATAATTAATAAAGGAAACGAAATTAATATGTAAACTGTTGCAATTATAATAAAGCGTTGAAATTTACGTTCAACGGTCATGCCGCAATTGCAACAAGTTGCTTTTGCAGCATTAAAAAATAAAAAAACATAGTGACCGTCATTGCAGTCGGGCCCCTGCATACTGGCAACCCGCTAACGTGGCTTTAAGTGGGTTGCCAGTCTGCAGGGACCCGACTTGAATGACAGCCACTTTGTTTTTTTATTTTTTAACGCTGAGAAAGCAACTTGTTGCAATTACGGCATGACCATTTAATGTAAATTTTAACGTTTTATTATAATTGCAACAATTTACATATTAATTTTGTTTCCTTTATTAATTATAATGCCATATTACTTTAGCATTACTTTACCGTTACGCTGTAGCGTAATGTTTGCGTTCGGCCGGTCCGCCAGGGATGGCATCTCATACTTCGCGGTAAATAAATTAAGTGCAGGAAATATGAATTTTCAAGTGCAGTCTGAAAATTATAGAAAAAAATCAGCTTTTATAAATTAAACATTTTGGAATGTGCTTTATTGTATAAAATTAATATTTATACAATTATAATATTATAATATAATTATTATTATATATAATTATATTATCATTATTCAGGTTCTGAACGTCTGACAACTCTAATAAAACATGTATAAGGTTGAAATCACTTTTTCATTTACTTGTTCCTTCAATTAATTTCCTTCATTGTTAAAAACATTCCCACATTATTTTAATATAATTTCAATGTATTCATATTCTTATTTCTAAACACATGACATAAAAAAATCCATACATACTGCCTAAAGTACTTCCCAGAAATGATTGCAGCATTTCAATCTCAAACTCGAGTCATGTCAAATTAAGTAATTAATGTTAAAAGTGCTAAATTCATTACAAAATGTACTAATCCAATTTATTTGAATAAAATAATCTTAATATTTATGGAATAGAATTTCAAATAGCCCGCTAAATCAGCCATTTTCTCCCAACAGTCGTCTGCTACTAACAGTCAGATGTACATTTTGTATATATTTGCCATTTTCTACATCTTTCTAGATACTGAAATATGAACATTATTAGAATAACAGGTTCAACTGTGTAGTGCAGCTATTTTTATTACCAACATACATTCCATTTACAAGAAATTAGAGAATGACCAGTCCTGCTCGCTTGTGCTCGGTCATGACCGAGCAAAAGCGAGCATGACGGTAATGGTGCTTTCACACCTCTGCCTGCCTGCCCGGTGCAGGCAGGCAGC
>CAKNXH010052058.1:14404-25544 GCA_932178445.1 Andricus quercusramuli | reverse complement strand
AAGATTCAACCCATTTGGTTAAAAAATCATTCGCGTTTATTGCAGATTCATAATCTTGATCAATAATTCAACTATTTTTTTTGTTTTTTTGTGAAAATCAATTTTTTAAACTGAAAATTCAATGTTTTGTTGAAAATTTAACTGTTTTTGGTAGAAGTTTCATCTTTTTCATTTACAAAATTCGATTTTTTGTTGTTGAAAATCAATTTTTCAACTGAAGATTTGACTCTTTACAGTTTTGGATTTATCACTTTACACATTTGAAAATTCGTTTTTTGGTGAAAAATAAATTTTTTAACTGAAGATTCAATTATTACAGTTGAAGATTCATAATTTTAGTTGCTTTGTTAAAAATTCGTTTTTTTGTGGAAAATCAATTTTTTAAACTGAAGATTTAATTATTTGAGTTGAAGTTTAGTTGCGTTTTCAAACATTTAATTACTGGATTTGGTTGAAGATTTTCGTTTTTGAAGAAATTCGTTTTTTTGTTGTTGTTGAAAATCATTTTTCTTTAATGAAAACGTAACTTTTCTACTTTTGGCTTAAAATTGATATTTTTTAGTTGAAGCTTCAACTAATTGGTTAAAAATTCATCCATTTTTAATAAAGATTCATATGTTTAGTTGAAAATTCACCTTTTTGGTTGAAATTTTTGTTGCTGAAAATCTGTTTTCTTAGCTGAAAATTCAACCATTCCATTCTGGATTCAAAATTGGTCTTCTTGAATTAAAGATTCAACCCATTTGGTTAAAAAATCATAATTTTGATTGAAAATTCAACTATTTTTTTGAATGTTTTTCGTGTTGAAAATCAATTTTCTTCACTGGAAATTTAATCATTTTAGTTGAAAATTCGCTTTTCTTGTTTGTTAAAAATTTAACGGTTTTGCTGAAAATCCAACTGTTTTTGTTAGAAGTTTTATCTTTTTGGTTTACAAAATTCGATTTTGTTGTTGAAAATCAATTTTTCAACTAAAGATTTGACTCTTACAGTTTTGGATTCATCACTTTATTTGAAAATTCGGTTTTTGGTGGAAAATCAATTTTTTAACTGAAGATTTCATTATTACAGTTGAAGATTCATAATTTTAGTTGCTTAGTTAAAAATTTAATTACTAGACAGAAATTTGAACTTTGTTAAAAAATTTATTTTTTTCTTTGAAGATTCATCTTAATTGAAAATTCATTCACCTTTTTGGTTTAAATTTTTGTGGTTGAAAATCAATTTTCTTAACTGAAAATCTAAATATTTCAGTTGAAGAATCACCATTTTAGTTGAAAATTCGTTTGTTTATTAAAAATTTAACTGTTTTGTTGATCAGCTTTCTTAGATGAAAACGTAACTTTCCTACTTTTGGCTTAAAATTGATATTTTGTTAGTTGAAGATTCATAATTTTATTTGAAAATTCACCTTTTTGGTTTACATTTTTGTTGCTGTTGAAAATCAGTTTAGTTTAAAATTCACCTTTTTGGTTTAAATTTTTGTGGTTGAAAATCTGAATGAAAATTGAACTATTTTAGTTGCAGAATCATAATTTTAGTTGAAAATTCGCTTTTTTTTATTGTTAAAAATTTAACTGTTTTGTTGAAAATCCAACTGTTTTTGGTAGAAGTTTCATCTTTTTGGTTTACAAAGTTAATTTTTTTTTGTTTGAAAATTAATTTTTCAACTAAAGATTTGACTGTTACAGTTTTGGATTCATCACTATTTGAAAATTCATTTTTTTTCTTGTCCAAAAATCAATTTTTTTAACTGAAGATTTAATTATAACAGTTGAAGATTCATAATTTTAGTTACTTTGCTCAATATTAAATTACTGGATTTGGTTAAAGATTCATCATCTTATTTGCAAATTCAATTATGTGCTTGAAAATTTATCCTTTTTGGATGAAAATTCATTTTTGTGTGTGTTAAAAATTCAACTGTTTTTCAGAATATTCGTCATTTTGATTATAGAATTCAACAATTTTGGTAAAAGTAAACTTTTATTGATACAAATTAGTCTATTTTGTATCAAATTCACCCCTTTTATTTAAAAATTCCACTCTTTTGTTGAAAATTCGACTTTAGTCCTAAAAATTCATATCTTTTGATAAAAATGCAACTGTTTTGTAAAAAATTCAGCTTCTTAGCATGAAAATTGCACAATTTAGCTAAAAAAAATTTCTTCTTAAAACTGGTCTTCTTGGTTTGAAAGTGCGTCTCGCTTGGCAGAAACTTAAGCTTTTTTTGTTGCAAGTTTACTTTAGACTGAAGCAATATTTGAATAGGACCTAAACAAATTTTTTCAAACGATTTGAGTTTTCTTTTAAAAATTCGTAAAATCGCTGGTAAAAAAATATATTCGCTCTCATATCAACAGCCATTCTGAAACCGTTTGTTGACTCACTGTTTTAAATTGGCAAATATATTAATTAATGTTGCTCTATATTCGTGTAAATGAAAATCTACTCTACTCTGATAATTATCAGACATGAATGTAAATGAAGAGCTGAAATTAGAATAATTTTTCCTCCACGTAGTTGCTGCAGTCTTTCATCCAATTTTTTTTTTTTTTCTAGGTCATAGAAATGCCTCGCTGCGCTGGAAAGATAAGTCTCGAACGGCTAAATCACCTGAATATCCAATTACCCGTGGCACACGATCTCTAATCTTACTTTCTAACTTAGGACGAGAAGTAATCAGTAAAAAGACGGATGATTTATATTCTTGAAATTTCATAAGCACGAGGCCTTTGTTTTTATTAATATCTCTGTACAAAAACAGTCGAAAAAATTATAGATTTTCTTTCGTTAAAGATTCAATTTTTTCGAGCTCACGGCATATATACAAGCGGGAAATCATAATAGAATATCGTTTAACCTAAAACTAAACATAATTATACATTGATACATAATAGATATAATTATAGCATATTATAGTAATAGTAATCTACGAGAGTCTAGGGATTTTTGTATTGTACGTGTTTTCATGTCAGTGTCTGTTTTGCAAAAAGCCCAATCTAAAAAAACGATCAACTAATCCATTGATCCTTTTTCACAACTGTCTTTTTTCCCTTGCATTCATGTGTTTTCAAAGTTTAGAAATTTTTGAGAAAATTTCAAATCAACTCAGAAATTTCTATCCCGTTTGTGTCACCGTACTAAACGGATTTATACAGAATTCGTCTCGCAATAACGTACAAATCAGTGTGTATACTTTTCATGGAAAGGCTAGCTCGATTCGGATTTGTTTTTTGGTCTCAAGACTTGGTCACTCGACAGTCGAATCTAACGATAATTACAAGCAAAGTAACGTCACATTGAGATAATCATTTGCAAACAATGTTCGCGACCTTTCCAATCCGAATCCAACATTCCTATTCATTCCACGATCTCTCGCTGACTACGCTCTCTCAACTATCAACTCTGCACTCAACTCTGCCAACTAAAGTCATAAACCTGCTTTTTAAAAATACACCAAAACGGCCATCACGAGAAATAATCTTCAAAATATGTCTCAAGGTCCAAAAGCCAATTAAAGCTTTTTTTTTAATTAAAGAACTTCAATACTGCCGTCCTGGTGAAGAAAATTAATTCCTTCTTCAAACTGATGCATCCTCATCAGGACGGCAGAACAGATCTTGAGAGATACTCTGCAGATTTGCCAAATTCGACTGATTTTAATTTTTCTGTACAATTTTGAATCCAGCCAAACGACACTTAAAGACTAGGATTTGAATTGGCAAAGTGTGAATGCAATGCGGATTTCAGAGTTGAAAGCACGATCACTATAGTTTCTTTTTCTCCACCCTTTCGCCCTTCCTCTCTCTCTCACTCACGAAATTCTCTCAGTTTATCATCATCGTTCTCTGCTTGAATCAATACGACGGATTTACAATTCTTGATACTCGAAAAGCAGAAAGTTTTGACCTTTGTCTCATTTCTTCCGATTAATCATTCGCTTATTTTTTTTTAACAATGCACTCTTTCATGGAGGGCCCGAGTAGAAAGGAAGAAAGATAAAAAAAGAAAAGAAAGATTCAATTTATCTTCAAAGAGATAAAGTCATCACGAGCCTCTGTGTGACAACGTGAAAATAATTTTTTTTTTTCAATTTACATCTGCCCTTTTTAGAGGACATTTCTCTCAACTTTCTTCTTGCTCTTTCGGTCCTTTCTTTCCCGTCCTTACATCCATTCGTCCATAGAGACATACTCATCCTCAACGCGCTCGCACGAAACATATTTTTTTTTATATATCATTTATCTTGATTTTGTCTCGATTTATTTAAAAAAATACTGAATTAACCAAGCTAAAATCACAGACTTGCTGGCCGCATACCAGCGGGTTTGTACAAATTCTTCCTGAAGGACTCTAATTATGTTACAACGTGTATGTATATAGATATATATATAAGTATGTATATATAATGTATATATATTTATAATAATTACAATTCGTTCGAGAAATTCATATGCTCGCATTTATGTAACATATATAATGTATATGCAGCTATTAATACGCGTGAATAATGTGTAGGTGGGACGCGCGTATAATTAATGTGTAAAAAATAACAAAAAGATACAATAAAAATAAGGACGAAAAAAAAAACGTATGTACTCAAATTGGCAAAATGCGAGTAGAAAATCAAAAAATGCTCTTTGGAGATCCTTCTCTCCTTCCTCGTTTAAGATTCGTGATGCAAAAACCGAGCAAGCAGAGAAAAATCTTGAAACTATTCGACTTTTCAGGTATGTCTTATTATTGCGCCTCACATATTTTTTTTTGTGCGCTCGCTGTGCTCGAAATCGTTCTCAAATGGAAAGTGACGAAAAGAAATATACACATAAATAAACCCGAAGCGACGAACGGTACCAATTTTCCGTTTTTAACGCTGAGATTTTCGTTTCGTTCCATCATTTTCGTTAGTGTCTCTGTCAACAGGCGAAAGCCCGGAATTAGTGAATTGAGAAACTGCGCATTACGCAAAAAGAGCCAAATCGAGACGAAAAAACAAATATCGAAAATCTCGACGGTGCTACCTCGGACGCACTTCCGAAATCAGAATCACAATCCCAGATTGCGTTTGTACTATTTTTTTTTCCAACACCAAAAAAATACACTCGGCATGGTGCACTTTAAAAGTAGTTTTTCTGAAAAAAACGCACTACGAGTGCGCCAATTTGCTGCGCTGTGGAAAAATCAGCGCAAACCAAACGGCGCAGACGCTGATCGTTAAAAACAAAAACAAATTTTGCACATGCGCGGTTGCATTTTTGTCAGTGTGTGTCTCTCCACTTTACCGAAAATGGAGAGTTTACCAACAAAAGAGAAAGCTTTTCGCCGAGGGTATTGATTTTCGGTGCTCAGTGCGCCCGTGGCAACGAAATGAAAATGTACTTCCGAATGTAAATATATATACCTTCACATACATGCATATATGTATGCGTGCGCAAATACGTGCGTGAAACGCAATGGTGAAGCAACGAGATCACGCAAAATGGATTTTAAGTAATTATACTGCGCAAAAATTACCCTTGGGGCAAGGCAAATAGAGAAAAAAAATTGTTGAAATCGGTCAAGATTTGACCAAAATATAAACTTTTTACTATTTTTCTAGCCACCAACAAATTATGGCGAATTTTTTCTGTGCAGAGTTTGTTACCGAATAATAATATAAATTTAGAATAAAAAAAAAAATAAGTTAGATTTTTTTTTAAAATGCGCAAAACTATTTTCATAATTTCGTAAATTGTACTTTTTTTAAAGTTTGTTTCATCTGAAAGTTGTGCGCATTTTATCAAGAAAATTTCAATTTCACACATTTTTTTAAATTTCTAATATTATATTATTTTTCAGTAACAGAATTTTTTCTAAAAATGCGCAAAAAAACATTTTTATAATTTGGCGAATTGTACTTTATTTTTTAAATTGAAATTGTAGTTCCTAAAATTTCTTTAACTGTAATCAAATATTCCATTATTTTGGTATAAAAAAATAATTTGTTTAATCTCTAAGTTGTGTGCAATTTTTCAAAAAAATTCCAACTTCAACCCAATTTTTCTAATATTACATATTTTACCAACAAAAACAAAATTTATTTTATCATCTTCAAGGTACGAGAATCGCTCAAAAAATTCCTAATTTATGTAAAAATGGAAAGTTCAAAATACTGTTTCTTGCGCGCATTTCTGTAAAAAATTCTACCGAGGCCAAATATGAACCGATTTTAAAAATCTTTTTTGCCCCTTATTTGTCTTCCCTTGAGGCAACTTTTCCACCCGGCAAAAAATCGATCTCGCTGTTACCACCGCGTTGCGCGCCCGCAACGCACCCGCGTCTGGACATTAGGTCGTCGCATACGGAAATGACTTTTAACTCTCTCATTCTCTCACACTTGCACACACCCATTCACACAAATATCTCTCTTTCTCCGTATTTCTTATTATAATCACAGACGTGGTTTACTAATTGCTACGTACAAGAGCCTTTTTTGTTCTTCGACGTCGAGCGCGATAAGTTCCCTCTCATTCTGCCCAATCTTCCCTAGAGTCTGCTTTAGTCAACAAAACTTCCGATTTATTAATCGGTTCACCCAGAAAAACAAGACTTTCGATTCAAAGAAAATTTGATTTAAAGAATTTTAATTGTCTCTCAAAAGAAAAGTTTATTTGATCCAAAAAAAAATTTGTGGTTCAAAGAACCGGTTTCTTTAATTCAAGATATTTTTCTGAGTGTTCTCTTCCACATTGAGAAACAGGTGTTACCACATTTTTACGATAAAAAAAAGGAACGTTTACGTTTTTTTAAATTATTGTATCAGTACGTTTGTTACTTTTTTTTTTGCTCAAAATTGAACTTTTTTTGCTGTAATATTTGAGTTACGTTACTTTTCTTTTTTGCAGAAAGGTGATAATGTCCATGCAACCTTGAAATTGGCAAATCTCGAATAAAAACTTGCTTTGACTAGCTTTAAGAAATATCATTGAGAAAATTTGCAAGTATCTTTCAGAACAGGATTCCGGTGAGCTACTTGTTACTTTTTCATTATCACTGAATTAACGACAAGTTACTAATGAAACAGTGTCAAGTTTACCAGCTTTGGCAAGCATTTTTGCTAATTATTAGCAAAAAAAAAAAAACTAAATTGCAGAAAAATGAGTAAACTTATTTCATCCGTAGCTTCTCAATAATTCAGATTTCGAGATGACAATCGGAAGTTTTGTAAAGCATTAATTTATCACAATCTTTATCTCATTTTCACACACACTTATTCTCAGTCTGTGTGTCTCTCATTCAACCTTTCATACTCGGAACACACAAAGATGTCAAAACACCTACGAGCTTGTATTTTTCGATTTCTCTTTTCGAGTTCTTGTTCACTCCTGGAGGCAAAATTACGTCATTACAGCTACATTTACAGGAAAAAAGCCTCTCTTTACATTTATTTATTTAAAAAAAAGGGACCAGTTGACTGAACGGAAATGCAAACTTTGAATCAAGTATTGTCAACACGAAAAGAGACAATCGGTGCGACGAAACTCGCGCGTTCGTGAAAAGGAGGAAATAATGCTGCCGTCGCTGCAATTTCCCGATTTTAAAAATCAAAGATTCTCGTTTTAAAGTCAGGAAATCGTAATTTTTACAAAATTTGACAGCAGCTAAAAAATTAATCGTTTCAAAGGATCTTACCTCGAATGAGACTCAAACCTGAAGAGTCAAGTGTCCTAAAAAAAGGACAAATTTCCATCCTGTACTTGGCACAGAAAAAAAAACATCCACCATCAATATTTACACAATTTTTGGACCAATTCACAAACTTACGAACTTTGCAACACCAATTTCACAAATCTGTACACACTAAGAGATCATGCACACAACCTCACACTCACCTTTTTTTTCAATGAACCTCTCTTTCACACACACTCTCTCTCTCTTACCTATTTTGCCCAATTCTCCCTTCGCGAAGAAAATCACAGCTTCAAAGGATTATAATATACACAATTTGCGGCGATAAGCGCCTTACAATATACAACGTTCATATGTACATATAAACGCGCATCAATTACACACGTACGAAGCAGATTCCTGTGGATCCCGACGATCTCTGGAGACTCCAATGAATTCAAGAAAAGAGGAAGGGTGAAGGCAGGCAGGAGACGAAAATCACTGGTTGGGTGTCTTCTCTCTCTCTCTAGAAGGGGGTTTCTATTTTTCTTGGTCTTTGCACGGGATGCTGAGATCATAAAGAGTTCCGGCTTGCTCGTCTTTGATTCCTCCGACGGAAGAAGCTAAGATGATCTGTCTCTTCTTCGTCTTTGCACAGGATGCTGAGATCATTATTTTTTTGTTGTATTCCTCTGACGGAAGATGATCAGCGACGAGATCGTACTGAGGATGGCGAGAAGGGAATCATCCGATTTTGGATCTTATCGGAGCGAAGATCGAGACGAAGTGCTTGATTCTTCGTCTCGCTTCGGAATGGAGGCGTTCAACTGGAAACGAAAGCGGCAATTTGCTCGCTAAATTGCGGGTGTTCCAAGAGGAGAGAGTCTTTGCAGCTCTCAAACTGCTGTTGGTGCTGGTGATGTTGGTGCTGGAGATGTTCCTGGAACTGGATCTCCTCCTGGTCGCTCGACTTCTCGTAAAGCACACAGATGGACCCGTTTTCACCGATCCTGTACGAGACTTCGGCGGGGTCAATCCACATCGTGAACTCCGAGGGGAAGAGACTGTGGAGGACGGTGGGCAGGAGGCCAACATTTGCGCCCGCTTGGGCTATCACAGGGTCCATCTTGCCGTTGATTCTGATACAGCGGTAGCCCGATCCTCGATTGGGTCGGTCGGGGAACCAGTGGTCCCTGTATCGTCGCTTGAGCACCTCTGTCAGCGAGCTCTTGAACAACTCCAATTGCCGTTCTGTCACTTGGCCTGTCTGAATGCGCAGCAGATCCACTAGAAAATCTGCTGCTGAAACGATTTCCAGCCTCATGGTGAGTGGTCTTGAGGGGAACAGGGTGAAGAGTTTAGCTGCCTCTGAAGGAATAATCCCGTCTTCCGCCACCTTCAGGGTTCGTCTTCGTCGCCGCGCCTAGATTGGGTCACGGCGAGCACTCAGGAACTTTCGAAACTCTCTTGCTCTCGACAAAATGGCGCCGCCACGTCGTAACGGACCGATAGACTCGAGAGCGTCTCCACTCCAGCTCTGCCCACTTTTTTCCTCGCCTAGACGTCCCCGCAAACTGGTTTACTATCGATTTTGAATTTGCATCGAAGACCAGAAACACTTGTCACTTAAACTTTTTCAAATGTACTTCTCCGCCTGCTCACGTCAATTTCTCAAACTACACCGCGTGTCAAAGTCTAGCTCACAACTAACCGTTTTCAACTCCGGACCGATTTTTCTTTTTTTTTTTTTGACGCGAGACGGTTTACAAACACTCCTACTCAGGATGGAGAACCGCACCCTCCGGCAGGCGATGACTTTCTAAAGGCAGCGGAGCTCGGCTGCGTCGGGGAAGCTTCGCCTCTTTGTTCGAGGCGGAAGAGTGGGGCGGGTGGTGATCGACGAGAGGACCAATGGGAGCGGGTCGTGACCAGCCAGATGCGCGATCACTGATGCGCAGTAGTCTGCCACTGCCGCAGCTGCGTCCCGAATCGCTATAGCTTTTTTACGACAGTGGCTCCCAATCCGCGGATCCTCGAGTTGGGTAATAATAAAAAACAACATGCGTCACGCCAGTCGAGGACAACGTTCGGTTCGACTATGAATATTGGACGATTCGCTGTATTGGGGGAATCGACTGGTCTGAGCTGGAACTCACGCGTAACGCAGGCACTACGTCAACAAATTTCACTGATTTATTTCATCAGTAAAGTCAGGCAACTGCGTTTTTGCCTTATTTTCGAGGATTTTTGGTTGAAAACACGGAATCTAGATAGGAAGACTACTCAGCTGTTCAATCGAATTGAATACTGTAGAATTACAGATGTTCGAAATCCCTTAAAATTACTCAAGTTCTCGGAAATCTTACAAATTGTTTTAAAATCCTTTGAAAGGCATTTGGAATATTTTGAAATATCATAAAAACTTATAGGTCCTATAAAATCCTTCCAAATCTTCCAAAATTCTTTAAAACCTTGTAAATTTTGAAATCTCTTGAAATTTTATGAATTCTTGAAAATTCTTTGGAATTTCTTGAATCCTTTGAAATCTTTTGAAATCCTTTAATTCGTATGAATAAATTCTTTAAAATTTCATTAAAATATTATACAATTTATTGAAATATCCTGAAATTAGATGAAAGCTGATGATATTTCTTGAAATTCCTTGAAATTTTTTGAATCCTTTGAAATCCTTCGAGATTTCAAGATATTTTATAATATTTTAATGAAATTTGAAAGAATTTATTTACAAGAATTGTGGGATTTCGAAAAATTCAAGAAATTTCAAACGATTAAAAAAATATATTATCAGATTTCATGTAACTTCAGGAGATTTCAAGATATTTCAATATTATAAAATATCTTGAAATTCCCTAAAGATTTTTTGAAATCCCTTGAAATTTCTTGAATCCTTTGAAATTACTCACTTCTTGTAAATAAATTCTTTAAAATTTCATTAATATATTATAAAATCTCTCGAAATCCCCTGAAGTTAACTGAAATCTGATGATATTTCCCCTTCAAATTTCTTGAATCCTTTGAAATCTTTTAGAATTTCTTGAAATCCCTTAATTCTCGTCAATAAATTCTTTGAAATTTCATTAAAATATTATGGAATCTCTCGAAATCCCGTGAAGTTAAATGAAATTTGATGATATTTCTCTAATTCCTTTGAAATTTTTTTGTTTTATTGAAATCCCTTAATTCTTGTGAATAAATTCTTTGAAATTCAAATCATATATTATAAAATATCCTGAAATCCCCTGCAGATTTCTTGAAATTTCTTGAAATCTTTGAAATCTTTGGAATTCCCTTCGAATCCCTCAGTTCTCGTGAATGAATTCTTTGAATCTTCATTGATAAATTATGAAATATCTTAAAATTCCCTGTTTACTTCTTGAAATCCCTTGAAATTTCTTGAATCCTTTGAAATCTTTTGAAATCTTTTGAAATCCTTTGAAATGCCTCATATTTCGTGAATACATTTTTTGAA
>CAKNXH010052058.1:3017-13110 GCA_932178445.1 Andricus quercusramuli | reverse complement strand
ATCCCTCGATTCTTGTAAATAAATTATTTGAAATTTCATTAAAATATTATAAAATCTCTTCAAATCCCTTGAAATTTCTTGAATCCTATGAAATTTTTTTTAATTCCTTGAAATCTCTTAATTCTTGTGAACAAATTCTTTGAAATGTTATTAAAGTATTATAAAATAGCTTGAAATTCCTTACATATTTCTTGAAATCCCTTGAAATTTCTTGAATCCTTTGAAATGTTTCGGAATCCCATGAAATCTCAATTCCTGTGGATAAGTTCTTTGAAATTTCTTTCTTTTATTGAAATCCCATGAAATCCCTCAGTTCTCGTAAATAGATTCTTTGAATCTTCATTTTAAAAATTATAAAAAAACTTGAAATCCCCTGAAGATTTCTTAAAATCCCTTGAAATTTCTTGAAACCTTTGAAATCTTTTGAAATCCCTTAATTCCTATGAATAAATTCTTTGAAATTTACTCAAATATTATGAAATATCTTGAAATCTCCTGAAGTTACATGAAATCTGATAATATTTTTTTAACCTCTTGAAATTTCTTGAATCCTTTGAAATATTTTGAAATCCCTTGAAATCCCTCAGTTCTCGAGGACAAATTCCTTAAAATTCCATTAATATATTATGAAATATCTTAAAATCCTATGAAGATTTCTTGAAATCTTATGAAGATTTCTTGAAATCTTATGAAGATTTCTTGAAATCTGATATTTCAGTAAAATCCCTTCAAATTTCTTTCTTTTCTTGAAATCCCTCAATTCTTGTAAATAAAATCTTAAAATATTATAAAATATCTTGAACTCTCCTATAGATTTCTTGAAATCCCTTGAAATATTTTTCTTTTCTAACAATGCCTCAATTCTTATGAATAAATTCTTTGGAATTTCATTAAAATATTATAAAATTATTTGAAATGTTCTAAATTACATAAAATCTGATGATATATCTTGAAATCCCTTGAAATTTCTTCAATCCTTCGAAATCATTTGAAATCCCTTAATTATCGTGAATAAATGTTCTGAAATTTAATTAAAATATTATAAAATATATTGAAATCCCCCGAAGATTCCTTGAAATCCCTTGAAATTTCTTGAATCCTATGAAGTCTTTTGAAATCCCTCGATTCTTGTTGTGATTCTTGATTCTTTGAAATTTCATTATTATAAAATAGCTTGCAATTCCTTACAGATTTCTTAAAATCCCTTCGAATTTCTTGAATCCTTTGAAATCTATTGAAATCCTTCAATTTTTGTGATTAAATTTTTTAAATTTCCTTAAAATATTATAAAATCTCTTGAAATCCCCAGAAATGTCTTGAAATCCCTTGAAATTTCTTAAATCCTTTGAAATCTTTTGGAATCCCATGAAATCTCAATTCCTGTGAATGAAATCTTTGAAAATTCCTGAATCCTTTAAAATCATTTGAAATCCCACGAAATCCCTCAATTCTCGTGAAAAAATTCTTTTAAATATTATTAAATTATTATAAAATATCTTGAAATCCCCGGAATTTACATGAAATCTGATGATATTTCTTGAAATTTTTTGAATCTTTTGAAATCCTTCGAAATCTTTTGAAATCCCTTGAAATTCCTCAATTCTCGTGAAATTTTTTTTTGAAATTCCATTAAAATAGTATGCAATATCTTAAAATCCTCTGAAGATTTCTTGAAATCCCTTGAAATTTCTTCAATCCTTTGAAATCCCATGAATTCCCTCAATTCTCGTAAATACATTCTTTGAAATTTCATTAAAATATTATAAAATATCTTGAAATCATCTAGAGATTTCTTGAAATCCCTTGAAATTTCTTTCTTTTCTAAAAATGCCTCAATTCATATGAAAAAATTCTTTAAAATTTCATTAAACTGTTATAAAATTTATTGAAATATCCTAAATTACATGAAATTTGATGATATTTCTTGAAATCCCATGAAATTTCTTAAATCCTTTGAAATCATTTAAAATCCCTTGAAATCCTTCAATTCCCGTGAATAAATTCTTTGAAATTGTATTAAAATATTATAAAATATCTCGGAACCCCCGGAAATTACATGAAATCTGATGAAATTTCTTGAATCCTTTGAAATCAATTGAAATCCCACGAAATCCCTCAATTCTCGTGAATAAATTCTTTTAAATCTCCATTAAAAAATTATAAAATATCTTAAAATTACCTGAACATTTCTTGAAATCCCTTGAAATTTCTTGATTCTTTTGAAATCTTTTGAAATCCATCAATTCTTGTTAATAAATTCTTTTAAATTTTATTACAATATTATGAAATCTCTTTAAATCTCATGAAGTTACATGAAATCTGATGATATTTCTTGAAATTTTTTGAATCCTTTGAAATCTCTTGAAATCACTTGAAATGCCTCAATTCTCGTGAATAAATTTTAATATTTCTAAAGATTTCTCAGGATTTCAAAGGATTCAAGAAATTTAAATAAATAGTCAGATTTCGTGTAATTTCAGGCATTTTTGAAAAAGAAAGAAATTTCAAGGGATTTCAAGAAATCCTTAGGAGATTTCAAGATATTTTATAATATTTTAATGAAATTTCAAAGAATTTACTTACAAGAATTGTGGGATTTCAAAAGATTCACGAAATGTCAAAGAATTTATTCACAAGAATCGAGGGATTTTAAGAAAAGAAAGAAATGTCAAGGGATTTTTCTAGAAATATCATCAGATTTCAAAAAATTGATGGATTTCAAGCTATTTCAAAATATTTCAAAGGTTTCAAGAAATTGTAAACGATTAAAAAAAATCAGATTTCATGTAACTGCAGGAGATTTCAAGATATTTCAATATTATAAAATATCTTGAAATAAATTCTTTAAAATTCAAATCATATATTATAAAATATCTTGAAATCCCCTGCAGATTTCTTGAAACTTCTTGATTTCTTTGAAATCTTTGGAAATTCCTGGAAATCCTTCAGTTCTCGTGAATAAATTCTCTGAATCTTCATTGATAAATTGTAAAATATCTTGAAATTTCCTAATGATTTCTTAAAATCACTTGAAATTTCTTTCTTTTCTTGAAATCCCTCGATTCTTGTTAATAAATTCTTTGAAATCTCGTGAATTTTTTTAGAACCTTTGAAATCCAACAATTTTTGTAAATAAATTCGTTGGAATTTCATTAAAACATTATAAAATATCTTAAAATCCCTTAAAGATTTCTTAAAGTCCCTTGAAATTTTTTGAATCCTTTGAAATCTTTTGAAATCCCTCACTTCTTGTAAATAAATTCTTTGAAATTTTATCAAAATATTATAAAATATCTTAAAATCCCTTAAAGATTTCTTAAAGTCCCTTGAAATTTCTTGAATCCTTGAAATCTTTTGGAATTCCTTGAAATCTCTTAATTCTTGTGAATAAATTGTTTGAAATTCCATTAATATATTATAAAATATCTTGAAATCCCCTGCAGATTTCTTGAAATTTCTTGAATCCTGTAAAATCTTTTGAAATCCCTCAATTCTCGTAAATAAATTCTTTGAAATTGTATTAAAATATTATAAAATATTTTGAAATCCCCGGAAGTTACATAAAATCTGATCATATTTCTGGAAATTCCTTGAAATTTCTTGATTCCTTTAAAATCCTTCGAAATATTTTGAAATCCCTTAAAATGCCTCAATTCTCGTGAATAAATTCTTCGAAATTTCACTAAAATATTATAACATATCTTGAAATTCCCTGAAGATTTCTTCCAATCCCTTAAAATTTCTTAAATTCTTTGAAATCTTTTGAAATCCCTCACTTCTTGTAAATAAATTCTTTGAAATTGTATCAAAATATTATAAAATATCTTTAAATATTATAACATATTTTAAACCTCCCTAAAGATTTCTTAAAATTCCTTGAAATTTCTTGAATCCTAGAAATCTTTTATAATTCCTTGAAATTTCTTAATTCTTGTGAATAAATTGTTTGAAATTCCATTAAAATATTACAAAATCTTTCGAAATCCCCTGCAGATTTCTTAAAATCGCTTAAAATTTCTTGAATCTTTGAAATCTTTTAAAATCCCTCAATTCTTGTAAATAAATTATTTGAATTTTCATTAAAATATTATAAAATATCTTGAAATCCCTTGAAATTTCTTGAATCCTATGAAATCTTTTAAAATTCCTTGAAATCCCTCGATTCTTGTGAATGAATTCTTCTAAATTTCATTAGAGTATTATAAAATAGCTTGAAATCACTTACAGATTTCTTAAAATCCCTTCAACTTTCTTGAATCCTTTGAAATCCCTTGAAATCCTTCAATTTTTGTGAATAAATTTGTTAAATTTCCTTAAAATATTATAAAATCTCTTGAAATCCCCAGAAATTTCTTGAAATCCCTTGAAATTTCTTAAATCCTTTGAAATCTTTTGGAATCCCATGAAATCTCAATTCCTGTGAATGAAATCTTTGAAAATTCCTGCATCCTTTAAAATCATTTGAAATACCACGAAATCCCTCAATTCTCGTGAATAAATTCTTTTAAATTTTATTAATATATTCTGAAATATCTTGAAATCCCCTAAAATTTCTTGAAATTTCTTGAATCCTTTGAAATCCCTTGAAATTCCTCAGTTCTCGTAAACAAATTCTTTGAATCTTCATGAAAAAATTATAAAATATCTTAAAACTCCCTGAAGATTCCTTAAAATCCCTTGAAATTTCTTGAATCCTTTGAAATCTTTTGGAATTTCTTGAAATCCCTTAATTGTCGTCAATAAATTCTTTGAAATTTCATTGAAATATAAAATATCTTGAAATCTCCTCAAGATTTCTTTAAGTCCCTTGAAATGTCTTTCTTTTCTAAAAATGCCTCAATTCTTATGAATAAATTCTTTGGAATTTCATTAAAATATTATAAAATTAATTGAAATATCCTAAATTATATGAAATCTGATGATATTTCTTGAAATCCCTTGACATTTTTTTAATCCTTTGAAATAATTTGAAATCCCTTGAAATCCCTCAATTCTCGCGACTAAATTTTAATATCCCCTGCAGATTTCTTAAAATCCCTTAAAATTTCTTGAATCTTTGAAATCTTTTGAAATCCCTCAATTCTTTTAAATAAATTATTTGAATTTACATTAAAATATTATAAAATCTCTTGAAATCCCCTGAAGATTTCTTGAAATCCCTTGACATTTCTTGAATCCTATGAAGTCTTTTGAAATTCCTTGAAATCCCTCGATTCATGTGAATAAATTCTTTGAAATTTCATTAAAGTATTATAAAATAGCTTGAAATCCCTTACAGATTTCTTGAAATCTCTTCAAATTTCTCTAATCCTTTCAAATTTTTTGAAATCCTTCAATTCTTGTGAATAAATTTTTTTAATTTCCTTGAAATATTATAAAATCTCTTGAAATCCCCAGAAATTTCTTGCAATCCCTTAAAATTTCTTAAATCGTTTGAAATCTTTTGGAATCATATAAAATCTCAATTTCTGCGAAAAAAATTCTTTGAAAATTCTGAAATCCTTTGAAATTTTTTGGAATCCCTTGAAATCCCTCAATTCTGGTCAACAAGTTGTTTAAAATTTTATTCAAATATTATCAAAAATCTTGAAATCCCTTATAGTAACATGAAATTTGAAATCCCTCAATTCTTGCGAATAAATTCTTTGAAATTTTTTGAAACCTTTGAAATATTTTGAAATCCCTTAAAAGCCTTCAGTTATTGTAATGAAATTCTTTGAAATTTCATTAAAATATTATAAAATAGCTTGAAATCCCTTAAACATGTCTTGAAATTCCTTGAAATTTTTTAAATCCCTTGAAATCTTTTGGAATCCCGTGAAATCCCTTAATTCCTATGAATACATTTTTTGAAAAATGAATCTATTTTTCCATTTTAAAAATCTATTTCAAAAAAATGAAAGTCTTGAATCCTTTGAAATCTTTTGAAATCCCTCAATTCTTGTGAATAAAATTTTGAAATTTCAATTAAATATTATTTATTTTCCTTGAAGCAAAATGAAATCTGAAATCCCTCAATACTTGTGAATAAATTCTTTGAAATTTCTTGAATCTTTCAGAAGCTTTCAAAAGCTCTTGAAATCCCTTAATTCTTCTTAATACATTATTTGAAATTTCATTACACTATTATAAAATAGTTTGAAATCCCTCAATTCTGATGAACCGATTCTTTAAAATTTCTTGAATCCTGTGAAATCTTTTGAAATCCTTTAATTTTTGTGGATACATTTTTTGAAATTTCATTAAAATATTATGAAATATCTCGAAACCCCTTGAAATTTCTTGAACACTTTGAAATCCTTTGAAATCCCTCAATTGCTGTGAATAAATTCTTTGAAATTTCATTAAAATCACTTGGAATCTTTAAAATTTAATTTTTAATATTTTAAATTAAAATTTTTTAAATCCCTTCAAATCATTAAATCCCTGACATTTTTGAATCATTTGAAATCTCTTTTGAAGTTTCTTTAAATTTTTTAAAGCTGTTGAAAATTCCTTGGGATTCTTAAAAACCTTTTTCTGGTAGAAAAGACAACTTTCTTGTTTGAAAATTCATCTCTCTTGGTTAAAATTAACTTTTTTTAAAAATTCAGATTTTCTGGTTGAAAATTTAACTTTATTTATTTTTTAAATCGTCTATTGGGCTACAAAGTTAAAAATACCTCATAATTTAAAACATGGCTTTAAATAGGAAATTGCTCTGGGCCAGTTCGGGAACTAACTGGGCATCCCAATCGGGCTAGCAAGTTCGGCCCCGATCGGGGTCACGGCAACAAAATTTCAAGGGTATTAAATGTTATTTTTTACGAATAAAACAAAAAATATGCTTCTTATCAACAAATTGCGTCTTCAGAAAATTTGTAGATCTTTTCGAGAAATCTTTGAAGAAAAAATATTTTCAATTCTAAATGATTCAAATTTAAATTTAGCTATACATTTAGATAAATAAAATTTCTTACCAAAACGTTTGCTAATGTTTTATGAAGAGTAACTGAAGCTTACCTGAAACAGAAAAAGAAGTACCTCATTAGCAAGTATTAGATATTAGATTTAAATCATTTTTTCATTCAAGAAATTAAACTTCCTAAATTTAACTGTATATATCGAAATTAATTTAGTAAAAATTCTTTTAATAAATTCAGTAATTGGGCAATCTGTATTGAATTATTATCGAGATTACCAATCGTTAAGATTGCCGGGAGTTCCGAGATTTCCGACACTGCTCGCGAACAGAACTCAAGTCGCATTCGCTTCGATCGGTTTCAGCCAGCTGTTCGTTCAACGCCTAGCTTTTTTTATTCCTAACATCTTTTTTCTTATTTTTATCCTTCGAAAACTAATTTTTATACCTCATTAAATTTTTTGAAGTCTTTTAAATCGAGGGCGTACTCACTGCGGAATCTGGAAATTTTAAAACGGTCAATGCGGCAATCGGTATTGAATTATCGAGATTTCCAATCGTTAAGATTTCCGGGAGTTCCGAGATTTCCGACCCTACTCGCGAACAGAACTCACGTTGGATTCTCCTCGGATCGGCTAAGCGCAGCGGCTTTCGGTTTCAATCGGCTGTTCGTTCAACGCCTAGCTTTGTTTATTTTCAACATTTTTTTCTTATTTTTAACTTTCGAAACCCAATTTTCATATCTCGTTAAATTTTTTGAAGTCTTTTAAATCGAGGGCATACTCACTGTGGAATCGGGAAATTTTAAAACTGTGAATGCGGCAATCTGTATGGAATTATTATCGAGATTTCCAATAGTTAAGATTGCCGGGAGTTCCGAGATTTCTGACACTGCTCGCGAACAGAACTCACGTCGGATTCTCCTCTCCGACGGATGATTAAAAATTTTGGTCATGTCCCTTTTTTTCTCTTTTCTTGTAAGAAACTCGACCAAGTACAAGTGAGCACGTGAAGACTGAACTGAGTAGGTCATTGAAGTACATACATTGCACAAGTCGATAAATGAATCGAGTTAAATTGTAATTTATGTGCGTACTGTTGTGTTGAATGAAAGCACCTAAGTAGACTATAAAGGTCAAGATTGTAACTCTCGACAATCCGATTTCATCAATTTCGGATCAAAAGTGTCATTATGTAAACTGTATCGATTTCATACAATAAAAATTAGAAAATAGCATTGGATAATAGTTATATATCTAGCGTCATTGATCACATCCAGGCTTCCGACTCATTTGAGTAACGCAATTTTTTAAATATTAAATCAATGACATATGGGGACTCTGTGAAGCTCTTCGCCTGGGGTGATTGCTAGAGAGATTGATCAGCGACCTGGGTCGGAGCAGTATTATGGAATAAATGTATTATTTAATGGTTTTATAACAATAATAATAAATTGAGGTGTTCAATATTTTACAAATCTGATTTAAAATATAAATTTCCTACTTTTTTAAATCATTTGAAATTGAAATCCCTTGAAATTGATAAAATCCCTTAAATCTTATGAAAATTCTCTTGAAATCCCACAAAAATCTATTTAAATCCCGTGAAAGTCGTAAAACATCTTGAAATCTGCAATAGCTTTCAAAAGTCTTTCAAAAATGATGAAATCTTTGAATTCTTATAAAATCCCATAAAAGCCGATAAAGTCCGATGGAATTTCTTGAAATCTTGAAAATTCTTTGAAATCCACTGAAATTCCTTAAATAGAAAAAAAACTTAATTTAAAAAAAAAGGCAAAGACCCTTGAATTTTGTTGAAATCCTCTGAAATCCCTGGGAAATTCTCCAATTATTTTTAATTCCTTTGATTCTACAGAAATCCTTTATAATTATAGTGAACCTTTTCATTTTTTTTAAATCATTTTAAATTTTATGAAATGCTCAGAAACTCTTTGAAAGACCTTAAAAATCTTGATGTCATTATATTCCTTGAAAATTTGAAAAAAATCTTAACTCTTCAGAATCCGTTGAAATTCCTTGAAATTGATAAAATCCTTTGAATCTTGTGAAAAATCCCTAGCAATCCCACAAAAATCGATTAAAGTCCTGTAAAAAAAGCCTTGAAAAATTTTGATATCTCCTTAAATTCTTTTTAAAAATTTTTTAATACCCTAAACGCTTTAAAATCCTTTGAAATCCCTTAAAATTGATAAAATCCATTAAATCTTTTGAAATCCCCCCCTATCCCACAAAAGTTGATTAAAATCCCGTAAAATTAAAAATTAAATTAATTATGAAAAACCTTTAAAAAATTGTAATTCTTTGAAATCTACTGAAATCCCTTGAATAAAAAAACCTTAAAATGAAAAAAGGAAATCCTCCTCATCTCACAAAAGTCAATTACAATCTTGTAACAAAGCCCTTAAAAAATTTGCTATCTCGTTAAATTCTTTGAAATTTTTTTAATTACCCTAAACTCATTGAAATCCTTTAAAATCGCTTAAAAATGACGAAATTCCTCAAATTTGGTGAAATCCCCCGCAATCCCACAAAAATCGATGAAAATCCCCCAAAAAAAACCTCAACATTCTTAATATTTCGTTTAATTCCTTGAAATTTTTAAGAATGAAAATCCCTTGAATTCTTTTCAGGGTTTGACAACTTCTTGGAATTTTGTAAAATACCCTAAGCCTAAGTTCTTTTAAATCCTTTGAAATCGATTGATTTTTTTTTGTCTTTAAAATCCTTGGAGATAGTATAAAATCGTTAAAGTCTTGTAAATCTCTTAAAACCACCTCTGAAATCATTGAAATTATTTGAAATCCATAAAAATCTTCTTAAATCCTCTAAAAGCTTTGAAATCCTTTAAAATCCTTTAAAATCCTTGAAAATCCTTGAAATCAATTAAAATCCTTTAAAACACCTTGGAATCTGTTGAAATCTTTTAAAATTTTTGGAAATCCTGTGATATCTTTGATACATTTTAAATCTTTGGAAATATATTGATTTTGAATCTTTTGAAATCGATTAATTTTTTTGTCTTTCGAATCGATTGATTTTTTCTTGTCTTTAAAATCCTTGGAGATACTATAAAAACGTGGAAGTCTGGTAAATGTCTTAAAACCCTGAACATCTTTGAAATTATCTGAAATCCTTTAGAATCTTTTAAAATCCTCTAAAGGCTTTGAAATCC
>CAKNXH010052055.1:0-12084 GCA_932178445.1 Andricus quercusramuli | reverse complement strand
ATACATATCTTGGAATACCGCAAGCGGAAACCCAAAATGTGCATAACTTGAAAACGGCCCTTGGAAAAAGGTATCGCCAAATTCTCAGAAAAATTTGGGCTTCCGAATTATCTGGAAAGAATAAGATCCAGGCGACCAATATGCTGGCCGTTCCTATACTGCTCTACACGTTTGATGCAGTAAAATGAAACGTTGATGAGTTAAAACAACTTGATCGAAGCACACGCAAGATGATGACAATACAACGAAGTCTTCATCCTAGATCTTCCGTACCTCGAATATATCTCCCTCACGATAAAGAGGGTAGAGGCTTGCTAAGCTTAGAGTGTCTTCATCGAAGAAAGGTTCTGGCTACAGCCTGCTCAGTTCTAAAAAGCACGGATTCCCTTATGCGACTCGTACATCAACATGAAGTCGCCAATGCTGCGGTGTTTCTATACCATGCAGCAGATAGGGCCGCAGAGGAGCTTGAACTCCCATTTAATTCCAGCGACATTACACATGGCCTAGCATCACTAACACCTCTGGTGCTCAAAAGTCGTATACAGGAAGCAGAACATACGCTCCTACTAAGAGAACATACTGAGAAACCCCTCCATGGTAAGTTCTACGGCATCATACGTAGAGAAGAGCTCTCGATGGGTCTGTCTAACATGTTTCTCAAGTCTGCTGGATTG
This sequence comes from Andricus quercusramuli, assembly GCA_932178445.1. Classification (NCBI taxonomy): domain Eukaryota; kingdom Metazoa; phylum Arthropoda; class Insecta; order Hymenoptera; family Cynipidae; genus Andricus; species Andricus quercusramuli. The sequence continues at coordinate 11,407 of CAKNXH010052055.1, read as the reverse complement.
AAATCGGAGACCGAGGGATTTCTTTCTGCCTGTCAAGACGGCGTCATAGACACCTTTATAGTTTACCGCGAGCGCATAATGGATGTACCTGTACGCGATACCAATTGCCGAGCGTGCAAGCAAGAGCCCGAAACACTTGGACATGTTCTCAGTGGATGCTCTAAATATGCACGCTGCGCGTACATAGAGAGACACAATGCAGCTCTAAAAGTGTTATATTACCGTCTTAGGCATTTCTATGGTGTTGATCTATTGCCCGTCTTGCCATACGCCCAGGGGGAGCTCGAGTCAGTTGTGGAGAATTATCAGTGTAAGATCTACTGGAATTTCTCATTCTCCACCACTCAACGTATCAGTGCTAAGAAGCCTAACATTGTCCTCCAAGATCTGAAGAACAAGATCATTTACGTGATTGAATTCTCGGCACCAGACGATGGTAATATCACGGCAAATAAGGGAGAAAAACGGGCGAAATATGAAGCACTTCTTTTCGAGCTGAGAAGGCTGTACCAAGGCTACAAAGTCCATTTTATAATTCTCATAATTGGCCATCTTGGAGGTATGAAACCTTCATTTATCAGCCAACTCAACAAGATTCCGGCTTCCCAAAGTCAGGCTCATTTCATCGCGAACCGGACGCAAAAGGCTGTTCTCCTAGGATCACTCCATCTGGTCCGTCAACACTGTTCCTCTTAAATTCTACAAAGATTGGTAGCTCTAAAAAAGTATCCAGAGGTGAAACCTTCATCTCCAACTGTCTTGTCTGCCGCGTACGGTCATCCGCGGCTAGAGACCTGACTGCAAGGAACAGTGTTGCCCGATGTTATCACGCGTACATTTGCCGCTCTTGCTTACCTTCTAGGACAGAAGGAGCAGAAGCGGATGACGTACACGTTCCAGTAGCTTTGGGATTGGTTTCTTTAAGGAATCATTATCGAAGCTTCCGGAGCCTACAACTTCTCAAAATAACTTATTCTCTAGTTTGCGAAAGCGATTCATTGATTTCCTGCAAAAATGTTTTTTGTGGAGGAAAATTAGCAAAAAGTGCGAAAATTGCAGATGCAACTTTTCCGAGAGAGTTTGAAGCACAAAATGCATTCCACGATACCCTGGCGGACCGGCCGAACGCAAACATTACACTAAAGCGTAACGGTAAAGTAATGCTAAAGTAATGGTAAAGTAATATGGCATTATAATTAATAAATGAAACAAAATTAATATGTAAACTGTTGCAATTATGATAAAACGTTGAAATTTACGTTCAACGGTCATGCCGCAATTGCAACAAGTTGCTTTTGCAGCATTAAAAAATAAAAAAACATAGTGACCGTCATTGCAGTCGGGCCCCTGCATATTGGCAACCCGCTAACGTGGCTTTAAGTGGGTTGCCAGTCTGCAGGGACCCGACTTGCATGACAGCCACTTCGTTTTTTTATTTTTTAACGCTGAGAAAGCAACTTGTTGCAATTACGGCATGGCCATTTAATGTAAATTTTAACGTTTTATTATAATTGCAACAATTTACATATTAATTTTGTTTCCTTTATTAATTATAATGCCATATTACTTTAGCATTACTTTACCATTACTTTACCGTTACGCTGTAGCGTAATGTTTGCGTTCGGCCGGTCCGCCAGGGTATCCTCGGATTATTTAAATTAGCTGTCCAAAGAAAATCATTTGCCCACAATTTTCCTTCAATTAATTTCGTAAGGAGAAAGAGATATACCAAACGGAAACATTCTTCGATTCATCTTGAGAGTCACTTGCGTACATATAGGTATTAATAATTAAATGTGAGTAAAAATATATGTACATAAATAAATATAAATAACTAATATGAATAACCTGGGGAATATATAAAAGGGATTAGGTTTCACCCAAGCTCTGACGATTTCTAAACATTTTCGTACGAGTGTTGACTTTTCCTGACGATTTCCGTCGAGAAATGTAACAAAATTAATCAAAAATGGCCAGCAGTCCTGACTTTTTCTCTGCGATTCGTGATTTTTGGTTAGTAAGGAATGTTCATCTTGACGATAAACAAAACTTCATATATTATATACAATAATGCTAAATAGTTTAATGTAGAAAAATATGCGCAAACCATTTTTAAATCTTTCAATTTTCAATCAACCGCATTTTAATTACCATTTCAATACGTTTTTGATTTACACCCACTTTCCAAAACTCAATTCCAATTAAAAAATATGCAACATAGTCATTCTTATTTCGCTCTTTATAATTTTACACAGGGAAACCTAATTATTTATCAGAGTATAATATAAGATATCAACAAAAGTTTTTCCAATTCTACACTCTCTTTCTATTATGCGAAGAATTTTACTGCACATAACAATAAATATAAACAAAGAGTTAAGTAGAATGTCAAATTTCCCACTGTCTTAAGCTAAGGTTCGAGGTTATGTTTCCCATATTTCTAATTTTTGGATAAAATTTAATGCTTTTGCGGCCATATACAATTGAAATTGAACTTATAGACAGATCAATTATTATTCTATTCGCGAAACATCGCTTCAAAACTTATTATCACTTTAAAATTTGAGTTTTACCGACTTTTTCCATCTTTTACCGTCATGACCGTCATTACCGAGAATACCGCGTATTACCACGGTCACGTTAGTCAGTCCCACAAAGGAATAAAAAGGAAACTGAACTGCCATGGACACGAGCGGATCATGAGAGCTACGATTGCTACGAACAAATAGAGTATTTCCATTAGGCCATACAATTTCAAAATGGCCGAACACGCCAGGGAGAGCACAAGTGCTTTATACATTGAATCCCATGTAATATACTTTTCGAGGATCAATTAATTCTCTTATTTTAAGAAAATGGTACTTTCGTGTTTTATTGTGGGTTGTACGAAGAACAAAACAAGGGACCACGGAATATAATTTCATTAAATTCCAGATATTATAAAAGAAACAAACAAAAAGCAAGCCAGACCGGGTGGAGCATACACTTTGCAGAAAAAAATATAGTTATCGAAAAAAAAGACGTGAGAAATGGATGAGTGCGATTAAACGTGATCCTTCAAGTGATTCGCTGATAAAAAATGCAACAATTTGATCAAACCATCTTATATCGGGTAAGATAAATTAGATACATTTTACATAAGGCTGAAATAATCAAGTTCTAACCACCAAATTGAATTGCCTCATTTTACTCAATAAATACTAGCATTTAATATTTCTAAAATACTTATCAGTACTCTGGTTCTAAATAAAAGTGTGAGGACAGAAGGAAAAAGTGTTTACTCTGATAATTTTTGCGTAATACAAAAGTTTTTAATGTTGAGGTTAGTTGAAGTGACCATTTGAAAATTTCATTTCATGCAAAAGTTATTAAATTAGATAGTTTCTCCCTATGCATACATACTCTAATTTAAAGAACGAGTACTGCTTAGTGTTTAAAAATGATTTTATACTAGTATTTAATCAGTAAAGTGAGGTGATAAGATTTTGAGGTTAGAGCTCGCGTCCAACAGCCTTCCCGTTACGATTCGCTGCAACTTTTGTTCAACTCATGTATGGCAATATATAAGTGGCTTAAATCAATTTTTCCTGACAAGTTTCTTATACTGTTTATACAACTTATACGATACAAGATCAAACTCACTCACTACGGGTACATCACTAATCCTTGTGGAAAATTCCTCACTTTTCAGAGCGTAGGGATCTAAATTGTCAATTGCACTTAGTTTTTTACAATAACGGACCCTCACTTCACCAGATAAACTTGAAAAGTATATACTAGACATTTTCAATTTGCCGATAAACACAATTCTTTAACTAAGGTAATACACGCGACGCTATATATACAATGCAATGTTTTCCCTGGAGTGTTCGGACATTTTGAAATGACGTCACAAGTGGAAATACTCTATTGGCTTTTCGATCCCTTCACCATGCGCGCGCATGAGCGGTAAACTTTGAATTAAATTATTAAGCCAATTTGGTCGTTGCTGATATGATCGGCTCGTATTAACTCGTCATTAAATGGTTACAATCATGTGTTGTTTAGACAAAGTTTAGACTTTCATTAATGATGTTTCAAATATTCAATAACCTTTTGCTTTTAATTCTCATATTCTTTCAGTTGTAAAGATGTGTGTACAAACATATTTTTTATTTTATTTGTTGAAAGTTCGGGGGAAATGAAAAAAGTATTTCGAAGAGTGACTTTTCAAAATTGATTATTATTATCATTATTATTATCCTTCCTCCCACTGCCGTATATAATTCTGAAGATAACAAACGTCCTTCGATAAAGTGTCCTTTATGTGATGCAAAGTTTCAAAAAATGTCAAACCTAGATGAGCACATAACGGAAACACACGGCGTTCTACGAAAAGAAGGATTAAAATTTTGCAATTCTATTGAAGGTATTTATTTTGATTATTATTAACTAAATTTATTGACTCACATTGTTTGAATTTTTAGATGATATTTTTTGTACCGAAAAAATGATAGAATCATTTTTTCATTAAAACTGAAATTTAAAAAGTGCATTTATAATTTATTTGAAACCCTTCAAATAAAAAGAAGTACTTTTTTGAAAGAGAGCACCTAAACTAAAAACATGTTTAATTGAAAAATAAAAAAATTTAATATCGTTTTTGAATTATACGTCTTAGAAATAAAATAAAATAAATAAGAAATATTAGAATTGGAAGATAATCTGTTTTAGTTGATATTTCTTTTTTTTTCATAAAAATTCAACTGCGTTTTGTTCAAAATTAATCTTCATTGCTTGAGAATTCAACTCATTTGTTTGAAAGATTTGGTTGAATCACTCCGTTAAGAAATCATTTTTTAAAGATTCACATTTTTAATTAACAAATCATCTCTGGTTGGGAATTTCCCTTCTTAAGTTGAACATTTAACCATTACGATGAACATTTAATTATTCTCTTGAAAATTCAATTATTTTTTTTAAAAGTCATCTTTTGTAATAGAAAAGGTATTTCTTTGTTTAACGTAAATTAATCAATTTAAAATTTTCAAGGAAAAAGGAAAAATCACTTTTACAGGCCAAATCTTCTAAACTATTAGTGTTAGGATATGGTTTTTTAGCCTTTTCATGAAATTTGTTTACTTTCTTTTTTGATTGTGGACTTAAGTTGTAAGGTAAAGGTTTTATAAATTTTGAGTGGGTTTTGAGACTTTCATAAATTTTGGAACGATAGTAGAATATATTTTCAAAATGTTTATATCGATGAATGGGCTGATTTTTTCTGAATGGGAAACGCCTATTAAAAGTTAAATTTAGTATAAGCAAACTCTTGTACCTGTGTTCCATAATGCATGTCCCTTTTGTAGAACAGCAAAAAAAATGTGTTTTCTTATATTAATATGGCTTATTTCATATCATCTCTATATTCAATCGAACTAAATAATACAATTAACCTTAAAATAACTTAATAATACCTTCCTGTGTTTTGTTGAATATTCGTCCTCTTTGGTAAAAAAAATTAATCTTCTTGGTTAAAAATTCATATTTTTCTTGAAAATTCAACAGTTTCTTTTGAATATGTTTCCTCTGTTGACTGAAGAGTATTTTTTTAAATCGAAAACTCAACTATTCTTGAAAATTTGTTCATTTTGGTTGAATTTAACTGTTTTTTTCTCCAAATTAAAATCTTCTCTGGTTTAAATTTCAATTATATTACATAGTTAGTTGAAAATTCAACTACTTCGTTAAAAGTGTAACTCTTTTGTTGAAAATTAATTTTTTTCGTCGAATATTCATAATTTTAATTGAAAATTCATCTCTGATTGGAAATGTAACTACCTTGTCGTAAACAAATTTCTCTAACGGAAAATTAAATTATTCCAGTTGGAAATTTAACTATTTTGTTGAAAATTCGTTTTTTGTTTGTTATAAATTAGTTTTTTTAAACAGAAAATTTAAATTTTATATTTTTGGTTAAAAATGTATCTTTTTTGGACGAAAATTCAATTATTTGGTTGATAATTGATCTTTTATATTTAAAAATTGAACTATTTGATGAAATTTTGTGTACCTTTCTGGTATAAAATTCAACTATTCCAGTTAAAGAGTCATCATTTCAGTTGAAAATTCATCACATTAATTGACAATTGAACTGCTTGATTGAAAATCTATTTTTTTTGTGAAAATTAATTTGGTCAACTTACCATTTGAATATTCTATTTTTTATTGAAAATTTATCTCTATTTTTTTGGTAAAATTCAACTATCCGTTGTAAATTTATCATTTTCGGTTGCAAATTCAACAACTTGGTTACAAATTAATATATTATGTTATGTTATATTATGTTATATAATTCGTATATTTTTGTGGAAAATTATTCTTCATGGTTGAATAAATGAATATTCATCTTTTTGGTTGCATATTCAACCATTCCAGTTAAAGATTCACCATTTTAGTTGAAATGTATCTGTTTAGTTTAAATTCAATTAATACAGTTAAAGATTCATCATTTCATTTAAAAATGTCTCCCTTTGCCTCTGCACTAGATATTTTCGCTCGTACTGGCGATTTTCTTTATTTTTGAAAAAGTCTGTTTAAACATATTTTGTATGTGTAATTACAGGTTTTAAAGTATGGAAAAGCCTTGTCGAAAAATAAGACCAGGCTTTTTTCCGCGCAGAGGGCCGTCGGAAATAGAAAATATTACCAGTATCAATTAAAATAAGAGAAGCATTTTTCGCAAAAAAAGGCTTGGGCGAACCCTAAATATTTTCTTCGAATTGAAGAAAAATTCAGGGGTGATTTTGATACCAAAAGATAAACTTCGTAGGGGAACTATTTCAGAAAAAATGAAGCTCTTTTTTGCAACACCCTAATGTGATATATTACTGTTTATTAATATTTTGAATGTATATATTTTTATGTGCATTTTGTGATTTTATGTGCTTACTGCAAATTATTGTCAAATTAACTGCTTCTTTTGAGAAACTAATCTGTTTACTTTTAATTTTTTGAGAGTTTAAAAAAATAAATGTAATAACATAAATATTTAATAATAACATAATAATGTAATAATGTAGTAATAACATAAATGTAATAACATTTATTCTTATAGTTATCTAAAAAATATTTAATTCTAGTATTCATTTAGCGGAATGAGGTGATTGAATTTTTAGGTTAAAGCTTAAGTCCAACAGCTTTGAGTCAATCTTTATGTAAAATCAATATATGTATGTGTGATAACAATATTAATATGATAAACAGAAAATTTGGAATTGAGAGTAAAACAATTTTTATATTTTGTTGGTAATCAATTTAAAAGAAACGGAGATGCTCTTAGAATAATCAATTTGATTTCCGAAATTATAAAATTGATAATTTAAAAATCCCGAATCTGGAAAAAACCCGAGATTATAAAATATTCGACACTTATACAGGGTGTCCCAGACTCAAGTGTCCGGACTTATATAGCCGTATACAAATGAAAAAAATAAATAGAAAATTCCTTTTCCAAAAATCAGTTGAAGTTTTAGTTTTTTAGTTATGAAACATTTAAGCTGGACCAATCAGGAGCGCCGTATAAGCAGCCGTGTGTACGTGAACGAGATTTCAACGCAGTGTTATCGAAGTGAGCGCAAAGGTGGGGTTAGCGACGGGATAACACTACGTTGGTATCCCGTTCACGCACACACGGCTGTTTATAAAGCGCGCCTGATTGGTCCAGCTCAAATGTTTTATAACTAAAAAAGTAAAACTTCAAATGATTTTTGGAAGAGGAATTTTCTATTTATTTGTTAAATTTTTATATGGCTATATAAGTCCGGACAATTGAGTCTGGGACACCCTGTATACAATATTTTCGAATTATAAACTTTCCAAGTGTAAACAATTAAGAAATGGTTCCGATAATAAATAAGGAATAAAATAAGAAATATGTGCGAAAAATTATATATCATTTTCTTTTATGTATTTTTTATCAAAATAACTTTTTAATTTTTTAGATCAGGTCATTTTAAATTTGGGAATTTCCCTGCGTCGGAAATTTCACAGTAATGGATATTATATAATTACGGCAGCTTTATTTCCGGAATTTTCTGGTATCGAGAATTTAAAAGTCGGTAATATCATATTACATTTGAGCAGTGCTGAGATTGTATGGAGGCCATGGAGGCCCGGCCTGCTCACCTTTTTCAGGGTATATGAAACTCACCCCCTCCCCTCCTAGTCACCAACTTAGGGCCTCCATACCTTTTTGGTTACAGTCTCAGCCCTGCATTTGAGATAATATAATTTTGCTTAATTTTTAAAGTCCCGGATGTGGAAAATAGCGTCAAAATAACTACCGAAACAGAAGGTTGCCGAAAAATGGAAAATACCGAAATTTCAAATTTCCGATAGAAAATAACACTACCGAAAATGTTTATTCCCGAAATTTCCAAACACGAATTTTCAAATTCCATAAAGCTTTTCGAAAATTGCGATTCCAAATCAGAATTAGAGTAATAACATATACACAGCGCAAAGAGAGCCAAAAAAGGAGAAATAATGTAATTTTACTCGAAAAGGGGAAAGATTCAACATTAAATTAAAATTTTGAAAAGTCTCTCTTCGGAATACTTTTTTAGTTTGCCCCGAACTTTCGACGAATAAAATAAAAAATATTTATGTACACACATCTTTACAACTGAAAGAATACGAGAATTAAAAGCAGGGACTGGGAGCGAAATACTGGGCGAGCGCTCCAAGCGTTCCTGACGCCAGTGTTCACAGATCGTGGGAGCTGGCGGCCCCCACCACGCCTCCCGTGTGGGAGCGACACACGTGAACGCCGCGTGTCGGTGTGTCCCCACTCCGTCACTTGATTCCACGCTCCGCGGCAACGAAAATTTGTCGGCTCGGATGATTTCACTGTCTCCTTCGTGCTCTTTCGTTTGATTTCGGTGGCGGCCACGAAGATGGGTTCGGCGTTGCAGTCGAGGATTGCCGAGAATGCACGATTCTTAACTTTTAATTTCTCATTCTCGGCGACTAGGCTATTTTCAAGATTTTCAGCTTTTTCAGATTTGGAGAATTGGAGGATTTGGAGGTTAGAGTCGACTTTTGTTTACAAACAAAGTTTGACAACCTCAAAAAAGCTAAAAAAAAGTTTTAAAAGATGATGATTATGTTTTTCAGGTATTATTATAGAATCTTTTCTAGTATAGGATCTATAGGGAATATAGTATAAGTTACTACAGGTTTTCAATTTTGTAATATAAGGAATATATATTATATAAGAAAAATTGAGGTTAGATTGATAATGTATATAATTCTCAAGCCTCAAGTGGTTTTGAATTTTCAAATGTTGTATTTCATTTTTTAATTGATTTTAAATATTGTGAATTTAGAATGATAATAATTTATATATTTTTTTAATTCAGTAAAATAATCATAATTTCTTTTAGTGATATTGTCTTAAAGAAGCATGAAAAATATGGAAGTATAGTAGTCGATATTCATATTTTAAACCATTTTCAAAAGTTTTAAGACTTTTTTTAAACAGATTTTAAACTTTTTTGCATTATAATACTTTCTTATATTTTCATTGAATTAAATATTCAATATTTATAACATTTTATCAAGGAAAATAGAATGTATATGAAATTATGAAAATCACGGCTTTTTTATTTCTTATAAACACTTCATAAAACCTTTACTGACTTGTATATCTATACTTGATAAATAAATGAATAATGATTTACAGGAGAGAAAGCCTTACACTATACATATAGCCTGTTACAGAAATGGGTCTATTGTTTTATTATCGTTATTGTTTAAAATAATTTATAAATTATTATAAAATAATGATATACAAATAATTAAATAAAAATTTATAAATAATTTTTTATTTAAAAATAAAAAATTATTTCACTCATGAGAGTGTAAAATCTCAATTTCATTATTTTTAATGACATTTTTCTTTTTTAATTCTGAAATTTCGTTATTTTATGGCTAGTATATGAATCAATCATTATTTCTAATAGAAAATGGGTATTAAAGTATTACAGAAAAATCAATATAGGAATAAATAATATCAGTGTCGATCAGACTGGGAAAAAACGCGGGTATTTTTTTTAACTAGGAGAAACCGTGATAAACCCGAGAATTTTATTTAGGACCGGGAATTTTTTATTTCATTGTAAAATCTACTTTTATCTACTTTATCTTCTTCCTGCACTTGAAAATTACAACTTCGTTTAATGTTTATTATACTTCAGTCTGTGATTGAGAATAAGATTGGCACGGTATATAAATAAATGAATAATAAATCGAATGTAATTAATTCTTATAAATATCACAATTTTTATATACTTTCATAAGAATGATCTGAAATAGATCACAAATGAGGTTCCATTAAACTGTGTACAGAGAAAAATGCTTAATTTCAATGTTGACAATAGGAAAACGAAGAAACAGGGTACAGAATTTCTATTTTAAAATTTATGTGATGGACAGAGGCAGAGTATATTAATTTCAATATTAAATAGGAGAATTACCTGAAAAGAAATATTGTCTACAAAGAAAAAACTGTATTTTATTATTTTATAAATAAAATTTTTAAATTTTTAATTATTAGTATAAAGAAAAACAGTTACTTCCAATTCTACTTTGTTTTACGTTCAATGGAATTTACTTTTAATATATGCGAAAGAATTGTATGTAAAAAAAGGTATCGGCGGATTTGTGTTGGGTCTTTATTTGAATCTTAGAATTTGCTTCAATTTAATAACTCAGAAATTATGTAAGTGTAGGATATTTTGGAATTCTATTTTTAAACGTTTAAGATTTAAGACTTGAGACTTAAAATTATTTTTAAGTTTAAAATATTTTGCATTGAGTATCAAAAAATGATAAATAATAATAAATTGCTGAAATTCCTTTCTTACATTTCAACTTTAAAATTAATTTTATTTAAATTACTGCCTAGAAATCTAAACCTGGATTGTGGTCTATTTCACATTATTTATATGAAAGTACACAAAAATTGTGATATTTATGCGAGAATTCATTACACTCACAAAAGAACTCTTTTTAACAATGAACCTACATTTGTAGGCAATAATGTCAAAAGTAATGAAAAATAATAAATTAAATTTAGAATAATTTAGAATTTGTTTAGTTCAATACATAAACTTTAAACCTAAAAATGTTTTCTTCAAAATGAATGCATCTCTTCATAATTTTTAGAGCTAAACAAATTTTTCGTTTTAAAATGAACAATTAATTCAGCTCTAAAATTATGAAGAGGTGCATTCATTTTTAAGAAACATTTTTAAGATTAAAGTTTTTTGTATTGAACTAAAAAAGTTATAAATAATAATTTGGAACTAATGAAAATATAAATATATAAATATATATATTTATATTTTCATTAGTTCTGACACTCATC
>CAKNXH010052050.1:0-17613 GCA_932178445.1 Andricus quercusramuli | reverse complement strand
AAAAAGAATAAAATTTCAAATAATAAAAATAATGAGTCATGAATAAAATTAGAATATTATGAAATATAATGAAATAAGAAAATAGAATGAAATACAATAAAATAGAAAAGAAGATATTAAAATAATAAAAATAATAAAAGTCATGAATAAAATTAAAATAGAATAAAATACGTACAATATAATATAATGAAACAGAAAAAAAATAGAAGAAAATACGATAAAATGGAATAAAATAAAATAGAATATAACAAAAGATAATATTAAATTAAGTAGAATAAAATAGAATAAAATGAAATGAAAAAAAAAGAGAATTTCAAATAATAAAAATAATAAAAGTTGTGAATACAATTAGAATAATAAAAAAATATGGAACTAAATAGAATAAAATACAATGAAATAGAATAAAATAAAAAAAGAATAAAATTTCAAATACTAAAAATCGTAGAAAATATAATTATTAGGATGAATTTTTATTTCTTTCTTCACTGAAAAATATTTTTTGGTTGAAAATTCAAATTTTTTGTAGAAAATTTTTTTGTTTGCAAATTCATCTCTTGGTTGAACATTGTATTATTTTGTTGAAAATAGAATTATTTTGTTGATTTTGTCTTTTTGGTTTGAAAATTCACCTCTTTTGATTGAAAATTTTATTATTTACTTAAAAATTGAGTTATTTTGTTGAAAATTCAAAAATTTTAATGAATTTTTTTCCTTCTTGGTTAAAATTGAAATTTTTGTATTAGAATTCAATTTTTTTGTTGAAAATTCAACAGTTTGGTTGAAATTATTTTTTTGTCAAGTGAAAAGTCCTTCATGGTTGAAAATTAAACTCTTTTGTTGAAAATTTGCCCTTTTGTTTTGAAAATTAATCTTTTTTGGTTAAAAATTTTATTATTTAAATACAAATATTAGTATTATTTTTTTCAAAACTCAACCATTTTGATGACATTTTTTTTTTCTTCACAAAAAAAATATTTCTTGGTTGAAGATTCAACTCTTTTATTGACCGTTCGTCTTTTTTATTTAAAAAATCACCTCTTTAGGTTTAAAATTGTATTAATTATTTAAAAATTGAATTATTTTGTTGAAAATTCAACAATTTTGAAACTTTTTTGTTGAAAATACGTCTTTTGGGTTTGAGAATCCAACAGTTTAGTTTGAAAATTCAACAGGTAAGATGAAATTTTGTTCTTTCTTGACTGAAAAATATTTCTTGATTGAAAATTCGCCTTTTTTGCTTTAAAATTCATCTCTTGGTTGAACATTGTATTATTTACTTAAAAATGTAATTATTTTGTTGAAAATTCAAAGATTTGAATGAAATTTTTTCCTTTTTGGTAGAAAAATCAACTTTTTTTGTTGAAAATTTAACAGTTTAGATGAATTTTTGTTCTTTCTTGACTGAAAAATATTTCTTGGTTGAAAATTCGCCTTTTTTGTTTGAAAATTCGCCTTTTTTGGTTGAAAAATAAACTCTTTTGTTAAAAATTCGTTTTTTGGGTTAAAAAATTAATTTATTTTGTTTAAAAAATTTATTATTTATTAAATTTTTTTTTCTTTCTTGATTGAAAAATCTTACTTTGTTGAAATTCGAACCCTTATTAGAAATTCGCCTTTTTGGTATAAAATTCACCCCTTTGGGTTAAAAATTGTTTTATTTATTCAAAAATTGGATTATTTTGTTGAAAATTCAACAATTTGGATGATTTTTTTTTCGTTCTTGGTTAAAAATTCAACTTTTTTGTTGAAAATTCATCTTTTGGGTTTACAGTTTGGTTGAAATGTTTTTGTCGTGACTGTAAAATCTTTCATGGATGAAAATTAAATTCTTGAGTTGAATATTCGCTTTTTTTATTAAAAAATTTATCTCTTTTGATCAAAAATTTTATTATTTCGTTAAAAAAATAATTATTTTGTTAAAAATTCAACTTTTTTGTTGAAAATTCGTCTTTTGGAAATAAAATTCAACTTTTTGGTTCAAATGATGTTTTTGTCATGACTGAAAAATCTTTCGCGGTTGAAAATTAAAATATTTTGTTGCAAATTAGCCTTTTTTGTTTGAAAATTTATCTCTTTTGGTTGAAAATTGTGTTATTTAGTTAAAAATATAATTATTATGTGAAAAATTAAAAAATGTATTTCCTTTTCAGTTGAAAATTCAACTTTTTTTTATTGAAAATTTAACAGTTTGGTTGAAATTTTTTTTTCGTCATGACTGAAAAATCTCTCGTGATTGAAAATTAATCTCTTTGATTGAAAATACGTTTTTTGGGTTCAAAAAAATTAATTTATTTTGGTTAAAAAATTAATTATTTGGTAATTTTTGTTTCTTTCTTGACTGAAAAATCTTACTTTGTTGAAATTTGAACGCTTATTTGAAAATTGAATTATTTTGTTGAAAATTTAACAATTTGAATGATTTTTTTTCGTTCTTGGTTGAAAATTCAACTTTTTTGTTGAAAATTCATCTTTTGGGTTTGAGAATTCAACAGTTTGGTTAAAATGTTTTTTTCATGATTGAACAATTTTTCATGGATGAAAATTAAATTCTTCTATTGAAAATTCGCCTTTTTTATCTAAAAATTTATCTCTTTTGATCGAAAATTTTATTATTTCGTTAAAAATATAATTATTTTGTTAAAAATTCATCAGTTTTGAGAAATCTTTTTTCTTTCTTGGTTTAAAATTCAACTTTTTTCTTGAAAATTTGACTTTTTTGTTAGAAAGTTCATCTCTTTTGGTTACAAATTTTTATTAATCCGTTAAAAATATAATTATTTTGTTGAAAGTTCAACTCTTGTAATGAAATTTTGTTTTCTTTATTTGAAAATTCATCTCTTAGTAATACATTGTAATATTTATTTAAAAATTCAACTATTTTGTTGAAAATTCAAAAATTTTGATTAATTTTTTTTTCCTTCTTGGTTGAAAATTAAACTTTTTTGTATTTAAAATTCAATTTATTTATTTTTAGTTAAAAAATGTATTATTTTGTAACATTTTTTTTTCTATCTTGACTGAAAAATTTTTCATGGTTGAAAATTCGCCTTTTTTATTTAAAAATGTATCTCTTTTGATCGAAATTTTATTATTTCGTTAAAAATATAATTATTTTGTTGAAAAATCAACTTTTGGGAATAAAATTCAACTGTTTGGTTTAAATGTTTTTCTCATGACTGAAAAATCTTTCGTGGTTGAAAATTGAACCCTTTTGTTAAAAATTCGTTTTCTGCGTTAAAAAATTAATTAATTTTAGTTAAAAAATGTATGATTTATTTTTAAAAAATGTCTTTCTTGATTGAAAAATCTTACATTGTTGAAATTTGAATCCTTATTAAAAATTCGTCTGTTTAGTTAAAAATTGTTTCTCTTTCGCTCAAAAAATGTATTATTTGATTAAAAATTGTACTTTCTCTTTAAAATTCAACTACATCATAAAAAAATTGTCAACATGGTTTATGGACTTGCAGAAGAAAGTGGCGAAAGAATAATCCATTAACTTAAAATACTTGAAATAACTTTTTATAGAACTCTCCCGTGCTTTTACAATAAATAAGTGTATAAAATATTTCTCTGGTCGTTCAACATTCATTCATTCAATTTTCGTCGCATTATAATACGTCTGTATTTTAAAATCAAAACAAGAATATTAAAAAGTAATTAAAATTATGATTCGTCATATCATTTATCCGGGCGTCCAATTTTCCTAAAATTTCTCCTTTTTTTTACAAGTATTGTACCTTGAATTATGAATAAAATAAAGGGCTCTAGCTAGAATACTGCTTTTCAATTTCCAACTTTTTCACAACATCTTCGAGCGAATACAAGTGCTCATCATGAATCGTCGGCGCTATTATTCGCATTGAATGCGCTAATTTGTACAAATATTCAATATTTGGTCCACTGAGGCCACGGCATTCTAATATATGATTAGCTATTGTTGATAAATCTTCGTTTCCAGCAAAGAGGGGACTGTCTTCTCTACTTATGTAAACTGTCACGTGGAAGGGCATTTCTTCGGAGTTGACTGGCGAAACTGGCACTGATGATTCTTTCGAAATCAGCAAATTTGTGGAATTAGTGATGTTTATTAAATCCCGGTTGATTTTGTCGATAGGTCGCACAGATTTGCAGGGATGAAACAAAACTGTTCTTCGGTCGTAGCCACTTTCGCGGGAATTTAAATGTTGAGCGACACTATCAATATTTTCGGAAGATATCATGTAGGCTACTCCCCAGACCTCGTCTTCAGGATTCTTGGAGGCCATCAAAGTGGCGACTCTACCAGGCTGAAAAAAAAAATGTCAGTTATTGGGGAGTTTAAAAATCATCAGAGTACGCGATTTAGAATAGAAGATAATAACAGGCCTCATAGTCCCAAGTTTTTTCCAGGTATAATTTTTCATAGCATGTAGCCATTCAAATATTTCGCATATTTTAAAACAATCGACTCGAAATATGTATAAAGTTTCGCGAATCTATTATAAATAATGTTTTTTTCAGTTTCTAGGAATTCAATTAATATTACAAGATATTCTTAAATACTAGATTATTATGTGCGCGCGCTAACTTTTCTATTCATTTTTCTCATTTACTCAATTTTCGAATAACTTTTTATTTCTCCCAAGTTTTTGACTACTCAAATTCTTGCTGAAATTAGATTCTGAAATAATGTATTTAGTGAATCCATGTAAATTAGAATGATTTCTTTTACGATTACTATTATTAACAGTAAAGGGCGAGACATCATTTGAAGATTTAAAGTGCACGCCTTGAACAACGTAATAAATCCGGAAACAAATATCAATTTAATACAATTATAAATTTAAATACCAATAATGTGTCTTTGAAAATTTTTCCTGTTCCTATTCTAAAAAGTTCATTGAGTCGAAGTCGAAATATCGTAACGCCTATTCCCGCACTTCTGATTCGTTGTTCAAGTATCGATTTTGACAATCGATATTTACCGCGCGGCGATGCATGCGCAGTTGAGGGAGGGGCACGAATTGGGAACACGAGCATGAGAATATGCTCGACCTTTATGTTCTTTTAGAATTTAATGAGCATTTTCGGGCATTTTGAATTGGGATTTAAACAATCGTATTTTCTACTTTCATTAATAATAATTACATTGTTTAAATTTCCCGGGAAAATGCATCACTTTAAATTCAACTCAAAACATTAATTTTCTATCAAAAAGACTCATTTTAAACAAATCACACGAATTTTCATCTGCAAAAAATCAATTTTCAACCAAAATTAGAACAGTTGAAACGTCAGAAAAATAAATGTTCAACAGAAAAAAAATGTTAACAAGATATTTTTTTTTTTTTCATTGAAACAAATGATTTTTTAACAAAAAACGTAACAATTAAATTTGCAGTTGGGACAATCAATTTCCAATAAAAAAAATGAATTCTCAACAAAATAATTTAATCTGAAACTAAAAAAGATAAATTTACAAACCAAACATATAATAGTTAAAATTTGTAGTTAGAGAAGAATATTTAAAAAAAACGAGTTTTCAGTAAAATTAATTAATTTTTAACTGAAAATATAAATTTTAAAGCGAAAATGGAATCGTTTTATCTACATTTGAAAAAAAATTAATTTTCAACTGGAAAGAAATGAAATTTCAACCAAAGAAATTAATTTTTAATCACAATGATGAATTTTTAAACAAAAATATTGAATTTTGACCAAATAGTAGAATTTTCAATCCAAAAGATGAATTTTCTATCAACAAAAAAAAACGAATTTTCAACTAAATAGTTTTTTCTCCAATGAAAGAAATGAATTCTTGACAAAAAATAGAATAGTTCAAGTGATTTTTCAACTAAAATGATGAATCTTCAATTTAAAAAATTTAATTTTGAACCAAATACATTGATTTTCAAAAAATAGTTCAATTTTCACCGAAAAAATTAATCTTCAATAAAATTAAAGTAAATTTTAAACGAAATAGTATAATTTTCAACTAAGAAAAAGATGTGTTTTTTGATAACCAAAAAATTATTTTTTAACGACATAATTCAATTTTAAACTAAAAAAGATAAATTTACAAACCAAAAATATAATATTTCAATTTTCAGTTACGGAAGTATATTTAGAAAAAACGAGTTTTCAGCGAAATTAAATAATTTTCAACCAAAAATATAAATTGTTGTATTTAATTATTATTACACCATTTTTTTCATGATTTTTAGGCATATGTACTTTTATAAGAATCTTAAATAATTGAAAAACTTTAATAAATCAGAATTTTCAAAACTGTTATTAATCGAAATGAGTACACGGAAAAAAATACTTTGTCAATGTAAGAAAAAAAATTGATACTTCAACAAAATAAATTTGTAAAGATTGGACTATTAAAAAAAATGGGTTAAATTAACAAAGTTGGCATTGTTAGGAAAATCTTTGTAACAGTGACAAAGTTATTTGTTTATATAATATAATATATAATTATTAAGAAATATTTTTAATTTTAATAAATAATGTTTAATGTAACAAATAATCCTGTTTGTCAGAGTAACAAATAACTTTGTTAGTTATGAACTGGTTTCATGGTAACAATGTGAGTTTGTTATTTCAGAAAACAGGTTTTGTTATGGAATTAACAAAGTTGGCATTGTTATTTTAACTATGTTTTATTTGTCAATATAATCATGTCATTTGATAAAACAACATTATTTTCAGTAACAAATTATAAGATTGTTAAAATGACAAAGCCTTTTTTCCCGCGTATGGTCTCGTATTATTAAATGGAGATATAAGAAAATTCACGAAATATATCATGAAGGAAGGCGGCGTGGTGGTGCTAATGTAGACATGAAAATGTCCACATTAATCAATGTGGACAATAATGTTTAACATTATTTTCATTGAAATATTCAAATAATGCTGAATTTATATATTTTTTGAATTTTAAAACTGTATTTTGGACATTTTGAATCATTGATAACCTTTTATACTAATTCTAGAAGGCAATTAAAACATATGTCCATATAATTTTGAAAATTGAATTCAGATAATCATTTCACAATATCGCAAACATTATAAAAACTATATATTTGTAATGAAGGTATTTTGAATAAAAAATGAACTTTTATTATATAAATCATAGCTCATATTTAATTACGTAACCTTAAAATAAATGATCAATTTATGTTACTCAATAGAGAAAAATTAAAATTCAATATTCATGTAATTTAATATTGTGAAAAAAAATAAATCCGCTGATAATTAATTAATCAGTTCACAAAATAAGAAGCATTCAACTATAATTTTCATTAAAATATTCAAATAATTTGTACTCTATTAATTTTTTTAATTTGAACTTTCATTTCTGGAAACTTAATTTATTAATAATCGTTTAAAGTAATGACAGAAACTGTAGGATTGAGTAGAATCAGTTCATATATAATTAGTCAGGTCACAACATAAAAAGCATTAAACAATTATTTTAATTGAAACATTGGAATAATTTTTACTTTATATTTTCCTGCAAAATTTAATTAATATTAACTTTTTAAACTAATTTCATAGAAAAGTAAAATATATGTACATATAATATTGGAAGCAGAATTCAGATACTTATTTCACAACATCACAACAATTTTAAATAGAAAGCATTAAACTATAACTTTCATCAAAACATTCCAATAATTTTTACTTTACATTATTGCAAATTTTTACTTTCATTTCTAAAAATTTCATTTATTTATAACATTTTATACTGATTTCGGAAAAAATAAAACATATTTACATATAATTTTTAAAATTAAATTCAGATACTCATTTTACAAAATCAGGCACATTTGAAAAATTATGTAATTACAATAAGGGTACTTTGAATATCAATAAATTTTTAATATAAAAATTATATCCAATGTTCAATTATATAACCTTAAATTAAATTATCAATTTATGTTATTCAATCTAAAAAAAAGTTGAACTTTTACCTTTATTTAATTCAATATAGCGACCAAAATTATCAGCTAATAATTAATGAATAATTTCACAATATAAGAAGCTTTAAGCTTTAATATTCATTGAAACATAGAAATAACTTTTACTTTTTTTTTAATTTAACTTTCATTCAGGAAAATTTGATTTATTATTGACCTTTTAACCCTTTGCGGGGCAGTGGGACATATACGTCCCACCTGTTTATCATCAATAATTTGGATATTTTCCTACTTCTTCCTTGTATTCTTTCGTAATTTATTGGATGTTTGAGTAGTTGAGGTTCAAATATTGATATTTTCATAGATGAGAAATCAATATCTTCATTATGTTCATAATTATAAACAAATTACTTTCAAAAAAGCCCCTTTTTACGGATAAATTTGGTTGTAGGAAAACAAGCCCCATAACATGCTCAAGTCATGGTGGGATTCTATGTTTTTTGAGTCGTAGTTTCCGAATCTGGAGTCAGATTTTTGAAGTTCAAAATGGCTGAACCAATATGGCGGCTATTTTGAGTCAAATTTGTGGTTTTTTTGTTCAATCGGCAAAAACACCATAAATTTGACTGAAAATAGCCGCCATATTGTATCTGCCATCTTGAATTTTGTGTCTTTGATATCAGAATCGTAATCAGCGACCGATTGAACAAAAAACCACGAATTTGGCTCTAAATAGCCGCCATATTGGTTCCGCCATTTTGAATTTCCGAAATCTGACTCCGGAATCGTAATTAGCGACCCCAAAAACCTTAAAATCAGTTATGACTTCCAAAATTCATCCATCAGAAAAATATGCCCCTCAAAGGGTTAAAGTAATTCCGGAAAATGTAAGTTTTAATAGAATCAGTTAATAATAATTAATTAATCAGCTCACAAAATAAAAAGCATCAAACAATTATTTTCATTGAAACATTGAAATAATTTTTACTTTATATTTTTTACAAACATGAAATTTCATTTCTGAAAATTTGAATGATTATTAACTTTTTAAAGTAATTTTCTAAAAAAATAATATTTATATGTAATTTTGAAAATTGAATTCTGATACTCATTCAAGCATTAATCTATCATTTTCATTCCAAAATTTACATAATTTTTACTTTACATTTTTTGAAATTTTCACTTCAATTTATGAAAATATGATTTATTAGTAACTTTTTATAGTAATTTGAAAAAAATAATCATTCCACAACATCAGAAACATTGCCAGAAATTACATAATTGGAATAGAGGTACTTTAAATGTGAATCAACTTTCAAGTAAAAATTATTCCAATGTTTTAATGAAAATAACTGTTTTTATGTGTTGAAATCATTAAAAGAAGAATTAAACTATAACTTTCATGGAAACATTCACATAATTTTTACTTTATATATATTTTTTAAGTTTGAACTTTCATTTTTGAACATTTGATTTATTAAAACTAATTCCAGAAAATGTAAGTTTCAATAGAATCAGTTAATAATTAATTAGTCCGTTTTCATAACATAAAAAGCATTACACAATTATTTTCATTGAAGCACTCAAATGATTTTTACATGATATATTCTCCTTCAAACTTGAAATTTCCTTTCTATAGGTACATTTATTTAAAAAATAATAGCCCATATTCAATTAAATAACATTCAAGTATATAATCAATTTAAATAATTTTTACTTTATGTTTTTCTTTTTTCAAGTTTGAACTCTCATTTCGGTCAATTTGAATTATCAATAACTTTCTAAACACATTCCTAATCTAATCGAGTAGAATATAGTATAGATCGGCCAAAATATAACGCGCACATCATATGACAAAGAAGAACATCTGCGACTGGATTAGAAATGTAGAAAAATTACTGAAATACACATTATTTTACGCCGTGTATTGAGAAAGTCAGTCATAGCAACCAAAGCTTTAATATCTTCAAAAACAACTTACATTGAAAGTAAAATAGTGAAAATAAATAAACGAAATAATTATCGGCGATCGATAAAATGAGAAATCTACTCTTTTAATTTTGTTAGTTTTGATTTTAAAATATAGAGGTCACCCTATGACTTGCTATACTAAAAACATAATTAATGATTTCTTGAATTTTTCTCTCAAAGTCCATGAATTTGAATAATAATTCCAATAAATTTTTATTTTATAGACTTATACTTAAAAGGCAGTGCATATTTTGGTAACTGAAAAAGATCAATTTTCAAACAAATAGCTGAATTTTGAACAAAAAAAGATCAGTTTTCAACAAAAATGAGAAAGTTAAATTTTCAGTAAAAAAAATGAGTTTTCCAGAAAAAAAACAGACTTGTTTAAAAAACAAATTTAATTTAATTTTCAATCAAGTAGTTTTATTTTCAAGCAAAACGATGAATTTTCAACTAAAATGATGGATATTTAGCTGGAATACTTGAATTTCAAACCAAGAAAATGAATTTTTTACCACAAAGACGTTTTTTCAACAAAATACATGAATTTTCAACTGAAATGATTAATCTTTAACTGAAATAGTTGATTTTTTAACCAAAAAGATGAAAAAACTAATTTGCAACAAAAACAAAACTAATTTTCAACAACATTGTTACATTTTCAAACAAAGTGATGAATCTTCAACTGGAATAATTGAATTTTCAACCAAAAAGATTAATTTTCTACCAAAAAGGCGATTTTTCAAAAAAATACATCATTTCACAATTAAACAGTTGAATTTTCAACTAAAAAATATCAATTTTCAAACAAATAGCTGAATATTGAACTAAAAAAGATCAGTTTTCAACCAAAAATGAAATAGTTAAATTTTCATTTTTTAATTGAAAATTTGTCTTTTTTTGTGGAAAACTCGTATTTTTCAGTCGAAAATTCAATGGTTTTGGTAGAAAATATAATTATTAGGATGAAATTTAATTTTTTTTTCACTGAAAAATATTTTTTGGTTGAAAAATATTTTTTGGTTGAAAATTCAACTTTGTTATTGAAAGTTCATCTTTTTGGTTCAAAAATTCACTTTTTTTCAGTTGACAATTGTATTATGTATTTAAAAATTGAATCATTTTGTTGAAAGTTAAACAATTTGGATGAAATATTTTTCTTTATTGGTTAAAAGATTTCCTTTTTGAAAATTCAACAGTTTGGTTGAAATGATTTTTTTGCGAACTGAAAAATATTTCGTGTTTGAAAATTAAACTGTTTTGTTGAAAATTCTAATTTTTGTTTTGAAAATTCATCTTTTTTTGTAAAAAATTTCATTATTTAATTAAAAATTGTAGAATTACTTTTTTCAAAATTCAACAATCTTGATGATTTTTTTTTCGTTTTTTGTTGAAAATTCAACTTTTTTCTTGGAAATTCGTCTTTTGGGTTTGAAAACTCAACAGTTTAGTTGAAATTTTTTTCTTTCTTGAGTGAAAAATATTTCTTGGTTGAAAATTCAACTTTTTTTATGAAAATTCGCCTTTTTGTTTGAAAATTCATCTCTTGGTTAAAAATTGTATTATTTATTCAAAAATTGAATTTTTTTGTTGAAAATTCAAAAATTTTGGATGAAATTTGTTGTCTTCTTGGTTAAAATGCAACTTTTTTTGTTAAAAATTCGACAGTTTGGCTGAAATGATTTTTTTATCATGACTGAAAAATCTTTCGTGGTTGAAAATTAAAATATTTTGTTAAAAATTCGTTTTTTGGTTTAAAAAATTAATTTATTTTAGTTAAAAAATTTATTATTTATTTAATTTTTTTTTCTTGATTGAAAAATCTTGCTTTGATGAAATTTGATAAGGTATTATTTATTCAAAAATTGAATTATTTTTTTTGTTGTTAAAAATTCATCTTTTGGGTTTGAAATTTCAACAGTTTGGTTGAAATGTTTTTGTCATGACTGTAAAATCTTTCATGGATGAAAATTAAATTCTTTTATTGAAAATTCGCCTTTTTAGTTAAAAAATGTATCTCTTTTGATAAAAAATTTTATTATTTCGTTAAAAATATAATTATTTTGTTGAAAAATCAACTTTTTTTTGAAAATTCAACTGTTTGATTTAAATGATGTTTTTGTCATGACTGAAATATCTTTCGTGGTTGAAAATTAAAATATTTTGTTGGAAATTAGACTTTTTTGTTTGAAACAATACATTAATTCTCAATTAAAAAATTGAAATTTTAACTGAAAAAGATCAATTTTCAACCTAAAATGGAACAGTTGAATTTTCAATTAAAAAATTAATTTTCATACAAAAATAAAGTTTTTTCAAAAAAATAGTTCAATTTTCAGCCAATAAGATGACTTTTTATTAAAGTTTTTTTATATTCTAATCAAGTAATTGAATTTTTAATAAAGAGAATGAATTTTCTAATAAAAAAGAGAAGAATTTACAACAAAAAGAAAGGACTTTTTCATAAAATAGTTGAATTTTCAACCAAACAGTTGCATTTTTCTACAAGAAAGATGTAATTTCTACTAAAATACATGACTTTTTAAATTAAAGACGAATTTTCAACTAAAAAAGATAATTTTTCAACCAAAAATTGAATAATTAAATTTTTAGTCAAAAAATGAATGAGCAACCAAAGAGGCGAATTTTTAACTAAAATTATGGAATATTCGACTGGAATAATAGTTACACTTCCAGCTAAAAAAAACAAACAAATTTCAACCGAAAATCATCCAAAGAAAAAACAAGTTTTCAATGAAACAACAGCTCATTTTTCAACCAATTAAATTAATTTTTAATTAAAACGACTAATCTTAAAAAAAAAATGGAAGCAAAAGTGTTCAACTTTCAACCAATTAATTTAATTTCCAACCTAAAAGATGAATTTTCAAATAAAAAATTATAAGTATTTAACTGGAATACTTGAATTTTTAAACGAAAAGAATAATTTTTAAACAAGAAGTTTCCACCAAAATTATCATTTTAAGAAGACGATTTTTCAACAAAATAGGTTATTTTTCAACAAAATTCAGGAGTTTTTTAAGCCGAAGAGACCAAAAAAGTTATCTGTCAACCAAATGGTTGAATTTTCGACGAAAACAGGGGAATCTTCAAACGTAAAAAACGAATTTTCAAATAAAATTATGTATTTTAAAACAAAAGGGTGATTTTAAATCAAGAATATTAATTTTCTACCAAAAAACATGAATTTTTCACTAAAATTTCAACAAAAAAGATTTAAATTTTTATTTAAAAACTAGCAATATTAGTCAAATTGCGATTTTTATCAGGATTCATAATATAATTTTCTACAAAACAGTTGAATCTTTAATTCCAAAACACGAATTTTCAACAAGAGTTGAGTTTTCAACAAAAAAAGATTTTTTAGTCAATAAAGAAAAAAAATTGTATTCGAAATGTCGAAATTTGAAGCAAGAAGATTATTTTTATACAAAAAAGGACGAATTTTTAACAAATTAGATAAATTTTTAACCAAATGTTTGAATTTTCAAAATAAAAAAGATGAACTTTGAACCAAAAATGGAATTGCTAAATTTTCATTTCAAGAAACTAATTTTCAAATGGAAAAACTAATTTTCTACCGAATTATTTAATTTTTGAGCCGAAAAAAAGAACTTTGTACAATACATTCGAAATTTTAACTCAAAAATATAAGCTTTCAATGCAAAAAATAATTTTCAGAACTTGCAACCAAATAGTTGAATTTCCGACTAAAAAAAAAAATCAATTACCAAACACAAATGGAATAGTTGAAATGTGCGTTTAAAAAATTAATTTTCAACGAAAAAAAAAAGTTTCAAAAAAATCAAATATTGCTTATTTATTCCTAAATAATTTATTTAAGTGCTATAATTGCTTTAATTATTATTCAATAATGGGTTTTCCTTTATTGACTGAAAAATCTTTTTTGGTTGAAAACTCAACTCTTGTTAAAAATTCATGTTTTAATTGGAAATTCATCATTTTAGTTAAAGTTTGTGGTTTTTTTGTTAAAATTATGGTTTTTAATTAAAAATTTCAATGTTTGGTTGAAAATTAACTTTTTAATTGAAAATTCATATAATAACAAATGAATAAAATTATAATAGAATAAAATACATGGAATATAATAAAATATAAAAAAATGTATAAATAAATAAAATACAATAAAATAGGATAAAATTAAATTAAAATAATAAAGTAGAATAAAGTCAAAAGCAGCAGACAATTTCAAATAGTAAAGATAATAGGAGTAAATCAGAATAAAATTTAATTTTACAAGAACTAAAATTTTAATTACAATTTATTTTAATTTTCAATAACAAAGTGTTACATTAAACCAAAAAATACGAATTTTCAACAGAAGAGTTGAATTTTCAACCCAGAAATCAATTTAAAAAATCTCATCCAAAACGCTGACTTTTTAAGCAATAAAGACAAAATAAGTGAATTTTTAATTGAAATAGCTCAACTATTTTCTAGAACAAATGAAAAAGAAATTAAAAAGAATTAAAAAATCTTCTTGAAACCTTTCGAAATGCGTTTAAAGCTTAAGCTTCGATTGAAAATCTTGAAAAATATACATTAACAAAAATTAATCTTTTCTAGTTTAAAATTATTTTTCAATGTTTTAATCTTGCTAAATTGAAACATTTTGCTTTAAAATCTACTAGACACTTTTTCGAAATTTTAGGAAATCATTTAAAAAGTTTTGAAACCTTTTTCAATTTTCTTTGAATAATTAAAATTCTTAAAATCTTTCAGATTCTGATTTGAAAATTTCATAAATCTTTTGAAACGTTCTGAAATCTATTTAAATTTTCACTTAAAATTATTTTTCAAAATAAAAAAATATTCGAAGCTTTCCTTGGAATCTAAAAAAAAGTTTGCATTCTTTTGAAACCTTTCAAAATTCTTAAAAAGCTTCTTTTTCGAAATCTAAAATTGTTTTTAATTTTTTTTAGGTCTTTACAAGTTTTTAGTTATTTAAAATTGCTCTTAAAATTAATTTAAAATATAAAAAAAAACATTTTGTACTGTCCCCTTTTGAAATTTTTGAAGTTCTTATATTCTTTTGAAATCTTTCTGAAATTTGTATGAAATCTTTGAAATTTGTATGAGATCTTTGAAATATTTGAAAAATCTTTTTTATTACCTTGAAATAATAAAAATATTTAAAATCCTTGTGAAGTCTTTTGAAATATTCTATAAAAAAATGTGTAAACGTTTCAAATCTTAACAATTTTTTTGAAATCTTTAAAACCTGATTTACTATCCCCTTTTCGAAATCATTAAAGTTGAAAAGAATTCAATTTTCAATCATAAAAGATTTTTCAGTCAAGAAAGAAAGATTTCACCTAAATTGTTGAGTTTTCCACAAAATAATTAAACTTTTAACCTAATAATTAAATTTTAACCAAAGAGCTGAGTTTTCAAATAAAAAAGACGAATTTTCTACCAAACAATTGAATTTTCAACCGGAAATAAAAATAGAAATTTTGAAGAAAACAATTCATTTTTTAACCAAAAAAGATTTTTGGGTCATGAAGCAAAAAAAATGTTTTATTTATTTATTTTATCATTCTTTTATCATTCTCATTTGATTAAAAATTTTATTATTTACATGAAAATTTAAATATGAGGTTGCAAATTTAATTATTTGTTTAGCAAATTGTCTTTTTGGTTTTAAAATTCTACAAAATGGTGAAAATTAATCTCTTTTGGTTAAAAATTCTATTATTTGCATGAAAATTTAAATATTAGGTTGAAAAATTAATTATTTTGTCGAAAACTCGTTTTTTTGGCTTGAAAATTTAACAAATTGGTTCAAATTTTTTGTTTCTTGACTGAAAATGAAATCTTGTTGAAAATTCGTCTTTTGGTCTTGGAAATTCATTTCTCTTGGTTAAAAATGTATTATTTGGTTAAATTTTTTTTCTTTCTTGACTGGAAAATTTGCTTCGTTTGAAATTTGAACTCTTTTGTAGAAAATTTGTCTTTTTGGTTGAATTAAACTGATTTTGATGTAAAATTAAAATCCTACTTTCCTTGAAAGACGAACTATTACATTTTTCTTTGAGTGTTGATCTTTTTTGGTTGAAAATTCATCTTTCTGATGGAAAATTGAACTATTTTGTTGAAAATTCATGTATTTTGTTAAAAATTCGTATTTTTTTTTGTAAAAAATTAATCTTCTTGGTTGAAAATTCATGTTTTGATTAAAAATTTAACTAATCAGTTAAAATTTTATCTATTTTATTAAAAAATAAAAAATTAAAATTAAAAAAAAAAATAAAAGGCCCTGAATATTTCTTTATTAGGTATCGAATTTTCAAAATACCTTGCTTGGTACGCCTCTGTGATCAAGACTTTTTTGATAGAATCTTCTCACATATCCTTTTATGTATCCGACAAGTTGTTTTTCATAAGGGAAGTCAGCTTTCCAAATCAACGATCCATATCCAAAGACCCACATTTTAAAATCTGGAAATATTTGAAAATTAGAGTAATAGTAAAAACAGAATTTGTAAAAGATTTTTTACAAAAAATGTGAATAAAAAAACAATAAAACTTTACTTTGCTTGGAGACAATAATATTCGCGTTCAATGCTTTCTTCTCTGTTATCAGAATCAGTGTCTATAAAAATATTTGCATAGCTCTGCCAACTCATTGTCAGAATTACTGTCGATTGTAGAAGAAAGATATAGCAATATTGCTTTGAAAAATAATGCCTTCGATGACATAAAAACATATGTGACCTGATTTCGTCAATTGAAAAATAGTATTTTAAAAAAATGCACAATTTTAGATTAAAAAAATAATTTATAATCAAGATTTAGAATATTTAGCTCGAAAATCTCTAGAAAAATTATTTGGCTATCTTTTTACATAAAATTATTATAATTTTTGAGCCAATAAAATTTTAATCCAGAAATATTTAGAAAATGAAAATTCTATATTCTATAAATATCAAATATTTAAATTTAAAATACCGATGCCAGGTAGTTTTTTACTGAAAGCAGAATTCTAATTTGTTTGAATAAATAAAAAACATCTTATATTTTTACGAAATTACATTTTTCGTTGAGAATTTATGTGTTTGTTTTAAAAATTCATCTATTCTGTTGAAAAGTCTTTTTTTCATTGGTTGAAAATTAATTTTTTTAAATGAAAATTAAACTATTTCATTTTTGATTCAAAATTTATCTTTTTTAGTGGAAAATTCTTGCGTTTTGTTGAAAATTCGTCTTTCTGATAGAAAATTAATTATTTTCTCTAAATTCAATCTTTTTGGTTAAAAATGTAATTATTTTGTTTGAAATTCAACAGTTTTTTTCTTAAATCGTCGTTTTTTGGTTGAGCATTTACTTTTCTGTTGAGAATTCATATTTTCGTGTTGAAAATTTTATCGAATTTACAGAAAAATCAAAGATTTCTGTCTTTCCTGAGTGAAAAATCTTTCTTGATTGTCAATTCAGCACTTTTATTAAATTTTTAATTATTCTTCGGGTAGAAATTCTTTCTTGAAAGAAAAAAAATCTTTCTTGGTGAAAAAATACAAAGTCTTTCTTGAAAATCATTCTGTTTTTAGAAAATTCATCTGTTTGGTTAAAAATTGTATTATTTTATTAAAAATTCAAAAATTTGGTTCAAAATTAACTGATTTGTTGATAATCTGTTTTTGTTAAGAATTCAACTGTTTTTCGTAATTACAAAATATACATTTTCTGGTTG